>CABHPR010058324.1:0-14861 GCA_902168415.1 Peromyscus melanophrys | reverse complement strand
TGGGGAAAACTGTGTCACTGCTGGAGAACGGGCCAGCAGTTTTGCCCAAAAGTTACATGTAAAGCTGCTGAATGACCCCGTATCTCCACTCCTATGTACAAACGAGAGAAGGCTGCAAGCAGGAGGTGTCCACACAAACCCATGCACAGCCTTGCTTCCCCAGTGCTTGGGCTTGGTGTTAGTGGTCGAAATGACAGAGGCAGGCTGGGGATGAGATGCACTCAGTTGGTACAGGTCTTCTAGAACTCACAAAGCTCTAGAACAGATCTCCAGCATTGCATGATGGAGGTGTGATGATGCATGCCTGTTGTCCCAGCATCCAGGAGGTAGCAGGAGGAAGATCAGGGGTTCAAGGCTATCCTCCACTACTTAGCCAGTTGGTTACTAAATGTGTGAGTGTTGACCTTCCTGGAGATGGGGGGATAATTCATTATTGGAATTGATTAGCTCAGCAACATATTAAGTCATAAGTGTATGTGTGTGTGTGTGTGTGTGTGTGTGTGTGTGTGTGTGTGTGCACTAAAAGTGGGATGTTTAAGCAGGCAAGTGTTTCAGGGCCCTTTCCACCATTTATGTCTTTCAGTCACTGATAAAGGTGTGTATTATCTCCTCCAGTGCTCCAACTGCCCTGAGCAAGCTGCCATTAACGCTATTCACATTTCACACCTGGGAAAATCAAGGTGGTAATAACTCGCCTGAGTTACACAGCACATAGCTGGCCGAGATCAAATGACAGCCCAGGTGCTCCTGGCTCAAAAGGCTGTGCCCTCTCTGTGTATCTTCTCCCATGTCAACTACTGTGAAGAAAGCAAGACACGGCGGTCCCTACCTTTGAGGGATAGATGTGGCCTTCAAAAGAGAAGGCACATGCAAATCTCGGTGTTGGGATCAGATTGGGTGTACTTATTTATCAGGTGTGAAATTGATTTTTAATGCTGGTAAGCACAAGCACGCTCCTCTTTAGAGCCAGATTTTCTCGATCTTAACTTTTCATGGCTTCAGGAAGATTGAACGCCAGCAGCTGCTGTCTTCCCTTGCCTGCTCCTACACAAATAGATGACGTCGCTGATAGTGTTGTGTCCACTTGGCTGCATAACGGCTTTCCCAGGTATCTAGATGGACATTTTCCTGGTTTTATGTGAGTGAATGTCTAGACCAAGGGACTGAATAGAGGAGGAATTCCTTGCCAGTGCAGATAGACAATCCACCAAGCTCCAGGTTGGGCAAATAAACAGAGCAAGTTTGATTTTTGTCCTCCACAGACTATCTTATAGTGTGTGTGTACGTGCGTGCACACACATATGTGCAAGCATGCACTGTGTGTGTACACATTGTATGTGTCGGACGTATTTGCTTTCCCTAGGATATATACACATGTGCATAATGCATTAGGGCTATGTAGGGGAACAGAGCTGACAGGATAAACATATTACAGGGGGATCTGCTAGTCTGGCTCGCATGATGGAATCCGAACAGTCCAACAAGAGCTGCCTCATCAGAGAGAGGCCAGGAACTCAGTAAGAGCTGGGTTCACAAGCCTGCGTGTTCCACAGTCTTCCTTCAGTGAAGCAATCAGCAGCAACAACAGGGGAGAGCTCACAAGCCAGCAGAAAGCAAAGACTTCCTCCGACCGTGTCTGTTTATCTGGGTTGCTGTCAAATGGTGCTTCCCACATTTAACGTTGATGTACCACGTCAATCAAGGCAATCAGGATCCCTTGGCCAACGTGGTGTAGGCCTTCCCTCACCAGGGCTTTCTTCTCAGGTGGTTCTAGGTAGTGTAACAGTGACCATTAAAATTAGCTATCATGCTGGGCGTTGGTGGCACACGCCTTTAATCCCAGCACTCGGGAGGCAGAGCCAGGTGGATCTCTGTGAGTTCCAGGCCAGCCTGGGCTACCAAGTGAGCTCCAGGAAAGGCGCAAAGCTATACAGAGAAACCCTGTCTCAGAAAACCAAAAAAAAAAAAAAAATAGCTATCACAATACACAAATAGCATGTACTATAGAGATAAATCTATGTATTTATCACACATATACACAATATTTGTTTTGTGTCTCAGCCCCACTGATGCAGCTACTGCCCTGTTCCAGCATCCCTAAAACTAAGATCAGCACATACTGGAAATCTCAGAGCCATTAGGAATCTCATGTCACTTCACAATTCTAAAACCCTAAAGGAAAGGAATGGGCTAAAGTTGGCCCTTTTAGGCCTTGGATTTCAATTCCAAATGGAACAGTGTCCCTAGACAGTGATTCTCCCAGGTTTTGGTGTATTTTAAAATAACTGCCACTGCAAACATTTGCATAATTTCCTCAGAAGTCAGCTAGGAAAACTTAGGTGACGAGATGCTATATGAATGGACAAAAATTTTCTGATAGTGTGCATTTTCAGAGGGCTGTGCAGTTTAGAATAGCACATAATGAATTTGCAATTCGTATCAGTCTGTTAGGATAGCTTTGACTCTACATAGGAAAGGGGAAGGAAGGAAGAAGGAAAGGTAAACCAGTTATCCCAATGGTGTAGAGCTGTTGGGGGATGGGGCAGGTGTGTGATGCCTGGAGCAATTGTCTGTCCGGTCCACACAGACACAAACCTGACTACAGCTATTCTTTGTCTTCCGTAAACTGAAAACTGTGAAACAGGAAGTTCTTGATGCTGTGTGAACTGGCCAGGTGTCGATTCCGTCTGCCGTGATGAATGATCGACATGACCACAGCTGGGAGAAGAACACTGAGTAGGGGTCCATGGTTTACTAATGCAGTGTGATACCCATGCTATTGGCAACTGCCTTTGTCTGGTGCTCTTGTAGATAGAATTAAAAACTTGGGGTTGGGGATTTAGCTCAGTGGTAGAGCGCTTGCCTAGCCCTGGATTCGGTCCTCAGCTGCGGGGGGAGGACATCTCCATAATATGTCCCCATCTTACCAACTTACAGGACATTCTCCATCAGGGAACCTTGAACCATTTAGTCTACCAAACCAACCGACTGTAACTCTGCTTCACATTTCATCTTCTGAAACATTCTTTCACTGTGCTTCTTGCCTGGAGTTCTTTGCTTCCTAAATATAATTCTTTATCTTCTTACTCAATCTCTTGTTTTGTTGAAAAATATTTTCTGTGAATTCCCCAAAAGGGCAAAAGGGAAGTATGCTTTTTTCAATCATTGGAATACACAAAATGGATTTAATTGTCCACGCTACATTAATTGTACAGCAGGCAGAGAATCCTAGTCTTGAATTCCTTATATTTGGGAAAGCACTTGATCATCTCTGCTTGGATATTTGAAGTCACTATGATGAAGACATTTATATGGGGATATTTGAAATTGCACTCAAAGTGTCCTTTCTCTGAGACTTTTCACTGCGATTTTCTCCTGGGGAAACGTCTCTACTTCCCTGCTTTGGGGTGGGGTCAGTGTCTCTGTCAATGACACTCTGAAGTGGGATTAGTGGAGGGTGTAGGAGTCTTCCTTGAGAAGGTACAGTTTTACCCCACACGTTCTCTTCCAGCACTGAATCCTCTTTCAGTCCGCTGACATGTGAGGGTGTGAGGCCTTGAGACACCGCTGCTCAGTTTTCTCGAACACTCCATGAGGTAGGCGACGATAGCTGGATTTTAGTAGAAATAACCGAAAGGCTGAGTGTGTAGCTTGGTTGGCAGAGTGCTTTCCCACCATGCATGAAGCCCTGGGTTTGATCACTGGAGGTGTGGAGGTTCACACCTGCAGCCCCAGCACTCGGGAAGTAGAAGCAGAAGTTCCAGATCATGCATCAGATACAGACGAGGTTCCATGCTAGACTCAGCTACATGAGACCTCTCCTCAAAACAAACCAAAGGCTGGGGACAGGAAGGGAACCTAGTTGTCATCTGATTAGTTCCCAGACTTTCTAATTGTTCTCAATTCCTGTAGAGACCCTCGCATTCCAGAGGCCACTGGGTCTTCCAAGTAGCCAGACTGTCAGGGTTCTGGAGAGAGTTCTAGAGGTTTGTTCATAATGTATTCACAGTTAGCACTTCAGTATTGTACATTTTAAAGGGTTGAGATAGTAAATTTTAGTTTATACTTCAAATAGTTAGCAAGAATCTAACTGACACAAAAGAAGACTGCCTGAAGATCAATAAATATGACTTTTGAAAAATTCAGTCAATTTTTCCAAAAGGAAATGGATCAATTTCATACAACCTTGTTATTTTTCAAGTATGGTATGAATTTTCACCTGTTTTAGGTAAATAAAATTAAAAAAATAAAATCCGGTCTCTGCCTCGACCCCTTGATGGAACACCTACTCCTGGTGGCGCAGAGCATGCAGGCCAGAGCAGCTGGGAAAGGGGCTGCAGGCCAGGAGGAGAAGGCAAGGATAGCCTACAGGTGATGGAGTCTAAAGAACAAGGAGTTAAATATCTCGACATGGAGGATGGCCACCAGCAAAGAAAACAAGCAGCAAGATGAATGGAAGGAAGCGGAGGCCCTGCCTTTGAGGGCGGGTGAAAACTGAGAGAAGGCGGCAGGTGGTCCTATGGTGGACCACCCATCCTGTACTACAGACAGGAGCTGACACACAGCACTGGAGAGCACCAGGCAAGGGTGAGAAGGGAGAGCATGGGAAGGTCTGGGAGGATGTAAGGCAGATGGCCGAGAAGTGGGGGAAAGGCAGTGAGCAGTTAGTGCTGAGCTCCTTACTGTGACCTTCAGGATGGTTTTGCGTTGTGCCCCAAAGTCTGAGGGTCTCTCTAAGGATGATATGGGACCCTGCCTCTGAAGCCCGTACTGTTGTGATTTTTTTTTTGGCATTACTTCATTCTTGTGGGTCTTTCCCCACGCCCCATCCACCCCCATTGCCAGCTTCTGATCGAATATTGTGTTTTTGACCCAGTCTGTAATTCTTACGTTGCAAGGAAAGATGCACACTACATATAGTGAAGCTAATAAAGTAGCTTGTCAAATAATAATAAAATCTGATGCCCATGAATCTGTTATTGTAGGCTTCCATGTGGGTGATGACTTTCCTGACTTTTGCTTTTCAGGTTTTTGTTGTTGTTGTTAGGGTTTGTTTGTCTATTTGTTCTGAGACAAGATCTCATTGACTGGCCTGCAACTTGCCATGTAAATCAGGCTGGCCTTGAACTCACACAGATTCACTCGCCTCTGTCTTCAGTATGCTGGGATTAAAAGTGTGCACCATTATGCCTGGTGGGATTGTTTTAAATCCATTACAAAGGAAGTATTTCCCTTTTAACTCCCAGGTGACAGGGCTCCTCTAAAGGATCAACAAAGCCCTCAGAACTGGGTGCCTGGGATTTGGTCATTAGAGGCAGTAATGCTGGGGACTCTGCTCGGCTGCTGCCCACGCTAGTGATCTGTTTGTGTGCAGTCTGTTTGATCCTGGGGCTTGTTTTGTTTTTTTGTTTGGTTGTGTTTTATTTTGTCCTTTTCATGACAAGGCAAAGTTCAGATGTCACAGATCCTTCCAGCATAAAAGAGCAAGCGTTCTTAGAATCAAGGGACACCACCTCCACTCTGCTTGATTTGAGTTTGATGAGATGCAATGTGATTTGTCCCAGGCACTTGCTTTGATTCTCTGTGAAATGAGTTCAAAGGTCAGCCGCATTCCCACCTTTAGCCTTCTCTCTTCCAAACCACGTTTTCGAACCTGCTTCAGAATTCTCTGCTCACTTTGTGGAAGAAATATTTCATCCACGATACAGGCTTCTCACTTTGTTTCTGCCTGATACAGATGATTGCATAGGCTTTTTATAGAGTGAAACTCTAGCAGCATTTATCTGTATGTCCCTTACCCCTCACTGTTAACATCTGTATATCACACTCACTGCGGATGCCCTGGGCAGAAGATAAATACATGGGCAAAATGCCACTGAAAGCTAATCCAAAAATACTCTCAAGGAGAGATGAAGAGCACTGCGCGGAGGAAGGATTAATCAGTCCAGGAGCACTTGTGCGTGTCTAAGTCAGGGTCCCACTGTGTCCTCTCATACCACCTGGGTTTTCCCTCAGAGCTGTTAGGATGATTCCTAACTAGGAATCTATTTACAGAATCACGTGCTCAATGTCTGTCTGCACCCCAGCTTCCCTGCCCCTTTGCCGAGGTGAGCATCTGCAACATGGTAGGTTCTTGACAAACGTTTACTGAGCAAAGCAAAGAACATTCTGCAAGCTGGGAGGTCTGGCAGTTTCTTTTCCTGTTTAAAATTTTAAGTCAGCTGCTTCTCTTTGGGGCAATAGCTTCCCAGACTTACAGGGGATTTAAACTTCCGGGATGTATCTCAGTAATATTGAGTCATTTTTTCCCCCGATGGGAAGAACATGTGTCAAGAACATCAAGACCTGGAAGTGAGAAAGAGAAAGCAGGGGATCCTGGGAAGAACAAGAGGTTCAGAGACGTCCAGGAAAAGGAAAGAGCTGGCTCTCCCTCACTGGAGAATTCCAGTCCCTCAATTCATAAAGACAAAGAGGGTCAAAATGGACCAGATCTTCTTACCTCAAACAGAGACCAGGGAGCAGGGGAAGCTTCCTGGCAGACTGGCAGTCAGGATGCCTTCCGGAGCAGGCTCCCACCAGCTGTAGGATTACAGCGGCGGCGGAGAGTATTCTCATCACCAGCCCTTGTGACCCAACGGAGTGGCAACCTGCTTCCCAGCACAAAGAGGAACACAGGGAGAAGAAAGACAGCACTGGTGAGCAGATGGGCCCTGTGGAGTCTCACTTTCAGTTGTGACAGAGCAATGCCATAGATTTCCAGAAGGATTTGATGCTGACATGTTGACGGCCATACACTGTCCTCTACAAGTATTCAGTTATGCAATTTTAGGGTGAAATTACACAAACTATTAAAAAGCACAGCTTTCTCCCATCGGTTCTACTCAGGTTAGATTTTACTGATAGACCGTGATTTTCTGATCCTCGATAGAAGGTAAAACTATCTCCGCACCTTCCCTAATGATTTGTAAAATGGGGCCTTAGCAAGACCCTCCGGGAAATCAGAATTGGAGAGTTGACGCTCATCCCATAAGGCTAAGAGTTACACCGTAGATGTCTCATGCGTTTGCCCTAAGCATAGAACCAAGTCCATACAACCATTTAACTGGCAACTAAAAAAAAATAAACGTTCCTCATGAAAAATAAAAACCCAGAATCTCAAGTTCATGGCCCATAAGGTCTAGTACATAACATAAAATTGCTAGATGTTTTAAGAAGCAGGAAAACGCCACTCAGTCCAGAAGGCGATACCGATAGAAAGTCTCTCAGGACACTGTTTATGATGATGGGAGATACAAATCTGCACAGTGATGGCGGCCCTGTGGGCTGTGCTAACAACTGCAATAAATGAAAATAAAAAGCAATCATGACCACAACTTCCCAGAGCTCTGAGACACAGTCAAAAGACCAAACCTTAAATATCTTGGTGTAGAAAAAGGTGAGACACAAACTAAACACACAGAAGACAGTTTGGCAGCACAGGGCAGCCTACATTTGCTCTGCGGCCCAACCTGGCCTTGATCCTGGAGTCCTCCTGCCCTGATGGCTCAGGGTTTCAAAGGGCTTGCTACACAATCATGAGAGTTTGGATCCTCACACTCATAAAACGAGCTGGCACCCCCAAACATCTATAATTACAGCTCTAAAGGGCCTCACACAATCTTCCGGCCTCCCTGTGTACAGAGAGTGTGCATTCACATTCACACACACACACACACACACACACACACACACACACGAACATTTATACACACATAATTAATTAAAGCCTTAAAAATTAGTACAAAAATAATAAAGACCATCAATTGTATTAGCGAAGTGGAGAATAAAATAAGAATATGATGGATTTGTGAAAGAATCAAGTGTTTCTTTGAAAAGATAAACAAGATTTGGCAAACCCTCACATAAACCAACACAAAGAAAAGACCCAAATTAATAAGATTAGAGACCAAACAGGTAGCACCAAAATCCAGTGGAAGAATAGAGAATACCTTGTTAACAAACACTATTAAATTAGGAGAAATGGACAAACATGTGGCCTACCCAAAAGATCCCAGATCGCACACTATGACCAAGTTGGTTTTAGTTTAAGAAGGAGAGAAATATTCAACATATACAAACCATTCAAAGAGAATCAAGGACAAAAGTCACATGGTCATCTCAAAAGATCCAAAGAAAAGCCTTTGTAAAAACTCAACAGCCCTTCATAATAAAAATCCCCAAAGAAACAAAAGAGAAGGAACACGTCTTGGCATAACAGACAGCACTAAGCGCAGCAGTGTCCAGCGTTACACCAAGTGGCAAAGCTCTCGAAGCATTTTCTCTAAGACAAAAAGGGAGACCAGTGTGCACTTTCTTCACTACTATCGATGCTGGGAACCATCCTCAACTGGTCTTCAACCTTATTCTTAGGCACGAGGACTCTCAGTCAAACCCAGCCCTGAGCCATCTCCTCAACCCTGTCTCAAAAAAGCTAACATCTAATGAATGTAAATTTAAAACATTGTTTATTACACTATTTTTCCATATTTTAATAGGTTTGAAAATTTTTAAATGCAGAATTTTTGAAAAGAATTCTTATTATAATTTTTAAGGAGTTCTTAAACATAAGTTGTATGTTTTACATTGTGTTTGATTTTTTTTTTTCTTTAATGAGATCTAGAGGACAAATATAGCCCTTTGAACATGTGTCTATTTTGTGCTTCTGGCTTTAACTATTCACTGCAGTCCATCTGCTTTTGTAGGGGCAAAAGATTTTAAAGGCTTGCATTAGCAGCTCTTTCCCTTAGTTAATATCAAATGCAAGTCGCTTTCCTCCTGAGAATTAGAGAGATGAATTAAGCAGGCTTGGTAGCTGGGGAAAGATGGAAACTTCTTTTCCAGTTCATAGGCGATAAGTCAGTCTAATGAACCCCTCCCCCATTTCTTCATGTGGCCTTTCCCAACTAGCTGATAATTGACCACCACTGGCCATGGATACCATTCTTCAGCATCTAGGACACAAGACAAAAAAGAGACAATTGACTCTGCAGGTCCCCCAGGAACAGGAAGTTGGAAAGAACGGTTTCCAACAAGTTGAGGTGACGTATGGGATGGCTTGAGCGTTCATCACAGTTGGTCAGCTCTCCCCACAGAGACGCCATTTCACCACTCACCAAAGGATATTATCAACATGGATTTGAGATTACTTAAAGCATGGTGAATTTTATAATCACTGCTCAAGAAAGCTATGACTGGGGCTGGAATGATGGCTGGGAGTTAAGACTACTTGCAGCTCTTCCAGGAGTTCCAGGTTTGGCTCCCGTACCTACATGGACATCTCACATCTGCTTGTAATTCCAGCTCTGGTAGATCCAGTGTCCTCTTCTGGCCTCTGAGGATACCTGCACTCGCATGCGCGCGCACACACACACACACACACGAATAGAAAGAGACATACGCACATATGCATAATTAAAAAGAAAATAGATATTTTTTAAAAGATTGGCCCAGCCCCCACCCCACCCCCACTTCTCTGGTGATCATGGCTGCTTTCACTATGCATTGAGAGCTCTGAGAATGACTTCATCATATCATCTCTATAACTGAATAAGGATTTCTTATGAGAAATAGGGCAGTCAAGAGCCTGTTGGTCTCCATAGATAGCATATGCATTTGGGACCCCAATCCCTAAGAAACTGACTATAAGCAGTTATCCTTCAATCTTGAATTATCATATCCCATCTGCTCATTCTCTTGACTTATTTGGTGTGTATGCACCTCTGTGTTCATGTATGTGGGGTCTGAGGTCAAGCTCTAATGTCCTCCTCAACCAATCTCTACCTTAGTTTTCGAGACAGAGTCTCTCATTGAACCCAGAGTTCATGGGTTCAGCTAGGCTCTAGGGATCCTCCTGTCTCCATCTCCCCAGGGCTGGGATTATAGGCAATCACTGCCCCACTGCTTTGCTTTCCCATGGATTCTGGGAGATCAGGCTGGGGTCCCCATGCTCACTCAGCAAGCACTTTACCAACTGAGCCATCTCTCCCTCAAGCCCACCCCACCTCCTGACTTCTTAATATCAATTATTTTCCCTTTCTGCCCTGCCCACAGGGAAGTTCAACGCCGACAGACTACATCAGTTGGTGTCCTTTGCCAGCTGATTGTACTGAGTTTGGCCCTGAGTGTGGGGTAATAGCCTCAGGTCATGAGGAATTGTGTCAGGTTGTATGGAGCAATAGCCCCTACCCATAAGGGTCAGCCCCAGCCTGACCCTTCGGCTCCACCTGCAGAAACAGTATGCCCAGATATCAAAAACAACCCACCCTGCTTCTAGTCAAAACACACACAGACACAAACACACACACAAACACACACACACACACATACACACACACACACACACACACACACAAAATAAATGTAACTTCCTGATAGCTACCCATGTATGTGTGTATGCACATATATCTGTCCCTTGGCCCCTCTAAGTACATACAACCTTCATCCCAGAAAAAAATGGTTGAGTGATCTCGCTGTTCAGATAGGGCAGTCTCAGGCTGTTGAGACGGAGTCCATCCTCCTCTGTGTTTCGTTTTTCTTACATCATGAAACACTGGAAAGCTACTGAGGGACAGAAGGGAGAAGCACCCAGATCCAGTTCCCCCCAGCTCCCTATTGTGCTCTGGCTGTAGCCTGCCCACCTCTCTACAGAGTTCCTAGTTCCCTGCTCCCACCTCCAGAACACCGACCTCCACCATCCTCCTCCACGTGATCTCCAGCTTAAGGCTGCCATGGATGCATCTCTGCCTGGTTTCTGTGTACATGGCATTTTTGTTTGTCCCTATATCTCACCACGTAGTTCCTTGGCTTACAGTTGACCGATCTAAAAGCAGAAGGTTTGGTTGCCTTCCTGTTCTTTTCCCAACAGTAGGGGGATAGAAACAGCTGCACTCTCACCCACAATAGCCTGAGGAGTTAAGGAAGGTCCCTTAACCTTTTAGGAACCTTGAATCAGATAAAAGTAGAGCCTTGGCTTGGATGTGTTGTCCGAGGCAGCAGGATTGAGAGCCACTGAAAGAAAACAGTCGCGAGGGCTGAGCAATGTCTTTAAATACACATAAACAAGACCAAATCCCTCTGGCAACCCCCTCTTTGCTCAGTAAGCCTTCCCAGTGACCTTGAAGATAGAGCAGAGATTCTGCTGTGTGGTTTAGTCTCTTCTAAAACACTAGCCTGAGACCTTGCTGCATCCCCAGAGGCCTCCAGCCCATCTTTAGAACCCCACTATAAGGATTTAAAACAACCAATGAAAATATAAATTACCATATATGGAAGACAGCGACACAAATATCGTATGAGAAGTCCAGTTTTCCTGGGTTTGTCACTCGGTTTCTTTACAAGCAAGTTCAGCTGAGCTCTTCCCTTCCAGAGGCTTCAGTGCCCATCTCTTTGTTCAAAATCCCACATTTCCAGAAAAGGGTTTCTTGACTATGAAACAGAGTTGGGGTCGATTAAAGGACATTTTTAAAAGATTCGTTTTAACTGTGTGTAAGTGAGGGGGGTATTGCTTATGAAAGCCATTGCCTACAGATGCTCCAAGCATTGGCTCTCCCTGCAGGTGAAGATTGTAAGTCATCTGGCACAGGTGCTGGGAACCAACCTTGGGTCCACTGTAAGAGCAATTAGCACTCAACTGCCTGCTGAGCCTTCTCCCCAGGCCTCTGAAAGATATTTAATACAGATTTTAAGCATGAAGATGAAGAGAAGGCATTCAGGAGGAAAGTCAGACATGCCCGAGAGCGTGAGTGTGACCTCTGAAGAGACAACATAGCATCGGGGTGATTTTTGAAGCTACTGTCTTTAATGAGTGTGTATTAGTTACTTCCCTGTTGCTGTTGTAATATACCACAACCAAAACACCGTATAGAAGGAAGATTTTATTTGGGCTTCTGACTCCAGGGGGATAGGAGTTCATAATGGCAGGGGAGGCATAGCGGTGGGCTGCCAGAGCAGGAAGCTGAAAGATTTCCAGAGAAGGTTTGGGAGGGAAACGAGGCCCTACCCAAGGTCATATACACTCACGCCTTAAATTCTGGGTCATTGCTCATTTAGCATAAAATGCCCATATATGAAAGGACTGTTCACTCCGTGTCAGCAGTTTTCACAGTAAATGTTAACTGTGCTAAAATCTTCTCCTCGCCTGGCAATGGGCTTCAAGCAGACTCTGACTGAGGCTCCTTTCTTTTCCCTATAATTTTCCTTGTCTTTCTGCCTTGCCTCACTCTGACTGGTGTCCTGGGCCTCCTCTCTTTGCTCTTCCCTGACTCCATACTGTAACCATTTTCCTGGACCTTACCCTGCACCATTAACCGCCTTCTCATCACTTTCCACTGCGCTAGAGAATCCTGCCGTGAGTAACAAAACCTTGTCTACCTTCACACTTACCAAAGAACCCACCCAGTTTCGGAGGTAACTTCTTTCCCCAGCCTCTTTGTAGGAAAGGACTGCCCACAGCCAACAAACTGTCGGTACGAAAGCTGGAGTCCGAATGGCCTCTGCTCCTCACAGCTGTTTGCAAACTATCAGCCCACCATCTTCACAGTACACCAGTTTCATCTGGAGATTAATGGGGCAGAACTTTGTGAGCGGAGCTTTTGTTGAGAGCATTCGCCCACCTCTTTTTCAGTCTTTGAAGATACTGACACTTAGAGCAAAGTCTTTGTTTAAAGTGACCTTGAGGCTAGTCAGCATCATGTGTGTTCACCTCCATTTCATGACAGTCAAACATGCCTCTGTTGACAAGGTACAGGGCAGCTTTAGTTGTATGAATGGACCTGTAGCATGGAAGCGGCTTAATTAAACCAAATTCAGATTTCCTTTTTTCTGTCCCATGTTAGTGTCAGCTTCTCTGTTGGATGTTCTATGGAATCTTCTAGAAGAGGCCTGAAAGGGAGGGGGAGGGGAGAAAAGACAAGTAGGAAAGAAGAAAAGAGACAATAATTGCATGTTTTCTCTCATATGCAGAATCAATCATCTATCTATATCTCTCTGTCTGTCTATCTGTCTATCTACTGATCTTTCTAACGAGTGTAGAAGGAGCTGTATTGGGAATGGAAGGAGACCATTAGGAAAAGGGGTGGGTGACAAGCAAGAACAATGGGGAGGCTGTCGTGAGCAAAGCACAAGGGTGTATATCTACGACAATGTCAGCAAAATCCATTGTTATTTGCACTATCAAAAAGAAAAAAGTCCTTTGATGCCCAAAAGAAAATCTACCTATCCTAGCCACTGTTCTATCGCTGTCAAGAGACACCATGACCAAGGCAACTCTTATAAAGGAAAGCATTTAACTGGGGGCTTGCTCACAGTTTCAGAGGTTTGGTCCACTATCATCGTGGTGGGGAACATGGAGGCATGCAGGCAGTTGCTATAACAGTAGCTAATGGCTGCATCTGATTCATAGGCGGACAGAAGGAGAGCTAGACGTGCTTTGGTCTGGTGTGGGCTTTTGAAACCTCAAAGCCCACCCCCAGTGTTATACTTCTTCTAACAAAGATACACCTACTCAAACAAAGATATGACTCCTAATCCTTCTAATCCTTCCCAAATAGTGCAACTCCTTAACGACTAAGCAATCAAATATATAAGCCTATTGGGGCCATTATTATGCCAACCACCACATAATTAGCAAAAATATAATTCTACCTTTTTTTTAAAATCAGTGGTTCTCAACCTGAAGCTTGCAACCCCTTTTGGGCTGAATGACCCTTTCATAGGGATCACCTAAGACCATCAGGAAACACAGAGATTTATATTACAATTCATAACAGCTGCAAAATTGCAGTTACAAAGTAGCAATGAAAATAATTTTATGGTTAGGGGTCACCACAATGTGAGGACGTGTACTAAAGAGTTGCTTTAAACACTTTCTTTAGCATGCTCCAATATATTTTCTGGCTAATCATTATCATGCCTACTACTGTGTTTTACAAATGTCTTTACTTAACTATTGATCTTTGCTTCTCGATTCTTTTCTCTGAATTCAATTTGCATCTTACTGGTGCTCATCCATCAGTGATTATTTGAGGATGGGGTTGCTGACAATAAGCTCATTATAATAATATTTCTACATGTATGAAATTGTCACTTAATAAATCCAATAAAAGTTAAAAAATAGTTCTATGTAGCCCTCCCTCTTAAATATTTATTTAATTTGAGATAGAATTCTAGAAGTCCTCATTCACAACAGCAGTTTCAAGATGTCATATGTCTTTGTCCCTGACACCCCTTATTAGCGAGAAATCTGCTGTCCTCTATTCATTTACAAAGAGAGTCTCATCAGCAGCTTTTAAGATCTTTTCAATATCCATGGTATCTGTATTTTTTAAATAAATTGTCTATATATTTATTTTACTTATCCTGCTGAGGTATACCATTTGTCTCTACAGATTTTTGTCTCTCCAATTTTTAATATTGGAAAAAAACTCAGCACCATTTATTTTTGACAGTATTCTCTTTATCTGTCCTTAAACTGCATTCACACAGACTTAGAAGCTTCTCATGAGATATTTCCTGTCTCTTAGTTTTTCTTTCCTGTTCCCCTTTCTCATCTTTCTGTGCTACATGCTGGGTAATTTTTCTCAAACGTCTCAGTGAATTAATTCTTTACTTAACTACCAAAAGTTACTTGACATATACAGTTCATTTCTTTGTCAATCTTCATCAATTAAAAAAAAATCCCTGTTTGTTTTTGTCCTTCTTCCATATCGATAATATTCTCCACCAGGCAGATATTTCATTTTACCCTTTATTTCTTTACATCTGTAAATGCATTTATTTTAAAGGCTCTGTCATAAGGCCTTATTACCTGTGAGTTCCTTTATTTC
>CABHPR010058320.1:0-15092 GCA_902168415.1 Peromyscus melanophrys | reverse complement strand
GTGGGGTGGGGGGACCCTGCAACGTTAATTTTTGTGTTGTTTTTTCCAGACAGGGTTCCTCTGTGTAACAGAGCCTTGGTTGTCCTGGAACTCCCTTTGTAGACCAGGCTGGTCTCGAACTCACGGAGCTCAGCCTGCCTCAGCTTGCCGTTTGTTCACACGTTAATTTTTACCCCCAAACCTAAAGCAGCCTCTGTGGAATATGGGTGCTGCTTCCCACAGCAAGAGCCTAGCACTTCATACTACACCTCTCACTCAGAAAGGCCGGTCTGCCCCGATGGACAGGGGCACCGACTTTAAGAAAGGTCCAAGACTCAGGATCTCCTTCATTTAAGGAACTGCTTATGCTCTGCATGAGGGATTTCTGGGGAATCTTAGCAAGTGTGCCGTCCCCAGGCACTAACCTCGCTAGCTAACAGTAAGTGGTAGGAGCATAAACCAATAGTGAGGACAGAAACCGCAGGCTCTAGTCCCGGCTCTGTAACTGAGGTCACAAAGTGGTGTGGTATAGACCCTACCTTCCAGAAGTGATGCCTGAGGTTTTCTTTTTTTTTAAGATTTATTTATTTATTATGTATACAGCATGTATGACTGCAGGCCAGAAGAGGGCACCAGATCTCATTACAGATGGTTGTGAGCCACCATGTGGTTGCTGGGAATTGAACTCAGGACCTTTGGGAGCCATCTCTCCAGCCCCTCCTGCCCCCCCCCCCCACCATGCCTGAGATTTTTAAACACAAAGGTTTATGTCTTTTCTAATGGTGTTGTGAGAGAGGAGGCACACTGTGGGCATGCACATGCCACAGCATAGAGATCAGAGGATGACTTGGTAGAGTCAGTTCTCTTCTTCCACCTTTACATGGATTACACGGATCTGATTCAGGTTGTCAGGCTAGTGTGGCAAGCACTTAACCCACTGAGCCATACATTGCACTAACCCAAACAGGAAGGTTTATACACATTAGATTATCTTCAGTTCACAGTCTCTTCCCCTGGGTTTAGCCACAAAGGGCAAAATGGTGCCCTCCAGACTCCAGCCTTCATCTTGGTGCTTCCAGTCCTCAACATCATCAACTGTGATTTGATGATCTGTTTATCTCCCTGCATTCTACCTAGTTAAATGAAAACGGAAGACCTAAACCAAGGATCCAAAGAGATAAATAAATCCATCAGAGAGGTGATGATGTTGAGAACAATTCAGATAAGGGACCAATAGGAGAAAGGGCAAGTGGAAACCCATGTCTTGGAAACAGATCAATCAGCATCCTCCTTCCCCAATCCCAGAATTAGCCAGTTTCTGATCTTTAGGGAGGTACGAAATGCCAAGCTTGTTGAGATCCCTATACCTCAACAGACCCCAGGCCAAAACAAGGGGCCCAACCAGCATAGGGCAGCTGCCTGGCCATGGTGGCAATGAAACATGGGTACATATTTGTGACACTGTGACGACATACTGCTGGTATGAGCCAGTCTTGGCAAGGCAGAACTGAAAGTACGAAGATCAATTCTTCATAAAAACCCAAAGAAAAAGCACTGGTGGGGTTGAAGAGATGGCTCAGCAATTAAGAGCACTTCCTGCTGTTCCATAGATTTTAGTTTGTTCCCAAGACCCTGATCAGATCATGGTGTGCCTTCAATGCCAGCATTCAGCAAGCAGAGGAAGACGATCTTAAGTTCTAGGTTAGCTTAGTCTACAAAGCAAAACCCTTTCTAAAAGAAAAAAGAAAAATTATTGGTAGAAGTGAGGGGAAGGTGTGTGCGTTTTCTTTAGAGGATAGAGGAGCATTTAAGAGTGTGAGTGGCCTAAGGCATCCCAGTCTGTGTTGAGGAGCCCTAATATTGGGCCACAGAAGCCCAATACTAGCTGGCTTGTGCCAGTCAGGGTAACTGCCTTACTTTAGCTCAACACTGGAGTGCCAGAGCCAGTGTATGTATGTCTTTATTTATTTGTTTGTTTGTTTGTTTATTTTGGAGGTGAAGGGGAGGCGCAGTTCAAGATAGCGTTTCTCAGTGTAGTCTTGGCTGTCCTGGAATTCGCTCTGTAGCCCAGGCTGGCCTTGAACTCAGAGATCAGCCTGCCTGTGCCTCCCAAGTGCTGGGATTAAAGGAGTGCGCCAGGCGCCAGCTCATGTCTTATCCTAACACAACAGTTAGTTATAAAGCTTGTTGAACATTGTCTATTTTTAAAATTTTATTAGTTTTAAATTTACTAGATGTATTTGTTCATTATAATTGTTTTGCCTGCATGTATGTATGTGCACCATATTCAAGCTTGGTGTCAATGGAGGCCTGTAAAGGACATCAGATCCCCTGGAACAAGAGTTATAGGTGGTTGTGACCCTCCTAGTATGGGTGATGGGAACTAAACCTGGGTCCTCTGAAAGAGAGATGCCAAATCTTAGATAAGATCTCAAGTAGTCCAGGCTGCCTCAAACTCAATACATAACTTGGGATGATCTTAAAACTATTGATACACCCAAGTCGGCCTCCATGTTCCACCACACCTAGTTTATGTAGTGCTGGGGATCAAACCCAGGGTTTTGGGCATGCTAAATAAGCATTCAATTGAGCTACATTCCTCAACTCCACTTTTTACTTAATTGAGATATGGTTTCACTATGTACTGGCCTGGAACTCATTAAGGAGACTAGGCTGGCCTTGAACTCATAGAGATCAACCTATCTTTGTCTCCCAAGTGCTCAAATTAAAGGCATGTGCTATCACAGTTGGAAACCCCTTCTTGATTAAACTAAATAGTTAAGGAAAAAATTCTAACACAAAACATACTGTTTGTGTGTGTGGTTTTTTTTTAACTTTCATCTAAAATCTAAATGTTACTGGAGTATTATACATGATGATGAAGAAGCTGTATTGCCTCTTGCATCAAAGTGATAAGTGCACAACAGTATCACTGTGCCTGATGCAGAGCATATGAACAAGGCAAAGCAAACAGTGTCTTCTGTACCCTTTGTTACATGGATTCCCTTAGAGCAGTGATTCTCAACCTTCCTAATGCTGTTGATCCTTTAATGCAATTCCTCATGTTATGGTGACACCAAACCATAAAATTATTTTCATTGCTAATTCATAACTGTAATTTTTGTTTTTGTTTTTGTTTTTTGTTTTTTCAAGACAGGGTTTCTCTGTGTAGTTTTGGTGCCTGTCCTGGATCTCACTCTGTAGACCAGGCTGGCCTCAAACTCAGAGATCTGCCTGGTTCTGCCTCCTGAGTGCTGGGATTAAGGGCATGCGCCACCACCGCCAGGCCTCATAACTGTAATTTTGCTACTGTTCTGAATTGTAAATGTAAACATCTGTTTTCCAATGGTCTTGGGTGACACCTGTGAAAGGGTTGTTCCACTCCAAAGGGGATGCAACCCAGAGGTTGAGAGCTATTGCCTTAGAGGGAGGGAAAGGTTGATCACACCACCCTCAGACAGGGGATACCAGGATGAACTGTTCTTGCCAGGGCCCACAAATACCTTGCTGAACCTGTATTGGTCTTAATGATCACCATGACCTGGGAGCCACTGCAGTAGAGTTGACCCACCTGCTACTTCTTTGTGTAGGGACAGGGAACCATGAAGCTGGCCTGAGCAGGATTTGACTAGCCCCAGCAATGATACTCAGACAAAGTATTTGCAGGCTACCTGGAGGCACTGATGCTCTGGCTACTGAGGGTGGGGTAAGGTATGGGGAACAAGGAGCTAGTTGTCTCTAGGAGCTAGTCTAAGGAAGTGACCCCTGGCAAAAAAGCCAGTACATTTTTACAGGCAATACTCATCCAAAGAATAGGCCTGCTCATCTTACCTGTCTTACTGTCTGTCCACAGTGGTTCAGATCGCAGTCTGAACCCAGGAGCCTTATTCTTGGCTGTCCCTGTACCTAAACCAAAATTTAAGTTATAATAAGCCCATGACCCTCTTAGTCTGGAGCCCTTCAGCTGCACACTGATGTCCTATCTTTCCTCCTGTTGCACTCCAGAAAACAGCCTTTCATCTCTAAGGGCAGATGGTTTCAGGAACGCACGGAGCTTAATACAAAATCTAACACTTTAATGAGAACTGGGAGCAAAGACCAGGGAATATACAGCTCATATTTCCCCTAGAATAGCTAAGCTGGCAATGCTCAGTTGCACACACACACTCCCACTATGCCTGAGTCCCACAGCCAAGCCCCAGGCATGCACATAAAAAAACAAGCAGAATGACAGCTCACAAAGTCTTACATCCCAAGTGTCCTGAGAATTTTGTTTATTCAACCTCGTAAAATTTCTCTAGAGCTGGTGGCCTGCACTCAGCATTGCACAGATAAAAATATATGACTTTCAACACAGACCTAAATACCTTCACAATTTAAAAATCAGAATTCTCTATACAAGTGTTGAGCTAACAGAATTCAAATTCTGAGTTTTAAATATCGCTTTCACTTGTATCAAACACATGTTTATTTACAACGTGAATAGAGAACAGGGGCAGGGGCTATTAAGGCCATTTTCTCATTGTGAAACACTGGAAAATATGTACACAAGTGTAACCTAATATAGGCGGACATTTGAAAAATCATCTTTCTTGGCTTAACGTAATTGAGTATCAGTTTAGGAGTGAAGAGACAGCTTATCAATAGCACCAAGCCACACCAATGGGGACGAGTGCCTTTGCTGTTCCATCCAGCTACCTGAAGGTCTGCAGTTGAGGTGGACCTTCAACTGGGACAGATGTGCGGCACTCCCCAGGCCAGCCTGGAGGGTACCTTGCTCACTGTCCCATCAGTTAAATTCACCTCAAGGTCCAATTGAAAACACTTCCAAAAAGTATCATGCTGCAAGGCCACTGAAGCCAAGGTGTGCCCAACAGGGAGGGACCAAGGGCAGCCACCAGGGAACCCATCTCACCTCCGATGTCTGCTGTGTGCAGGGTGGTCCCGCTCATAGCGATGGCCTGTGCGCTCATATGACCTTGAACGCTCTCGTCTTTGATCTCTATAGTAATGACTTTTCTTCTTGTATTTTCCAGAATTGTCTGTCCGCTCTCGTGACCGGCTTCGAGAACGAGAGGAGCTCCGGCTACGAGACTTGTGTGGCTTCTGGGTGAGGTACTTGCAGTCCTTTGATTTCCGGGAGGTCCTCACTTCTGAGCCTTTGTAGGGAGCACCACGGTGTACTTGCCTTGGAGGAGAGTCACTGCGGCTCCGAGAACGACTCTGTGACTTGGACCCACCTGAGGTAGAGGCACTATCACTTTTCCTGTGGAGAGAAAAACATACCTGTGACCACAAGTATGGCCACGGTGTCCTAGCCAAGCCCTAACAAAGCAGAGGAGTTGGCAAAGGGGTTCGTTTTGTTTTGTTTCGTTTTTCAAGACAGGGTTTCTCTGTGTACCTCTGGCTGTCCTGGAACTCACTCTCTAGACCAGGCTGGCCTCTTAACTCAGAGATCTGCCTGCCTCTTTCTTCCAAGTGCTTGGATTAAAGGCATGTACCACCACCAGCTGGCAGCAAAGGGACTCTTAAATTCGGAGAAAGAAAAACCACATCAGGTTAAAAGCCACTGCCCCACTAGGCATGGTGGCACACACCTTCAATCCAAGCACTTGGGAGGCAGTCTGCTCTACAGAATGAGTTAGAGGACAGCCAGAACTACACAAAAAAGAAACCCTGTCTCAAATAAAATAAAAAGGCGCCAATGAGCCAGGTGGTGGTGACACACGCCTTTAATCCCAGCACTCGGGAGGCAGAGGCAGGCGGATCTCTGTGAGTTCCAGGCCAGCCTGGTCTCCAAAGTGAGTTCCAGGAAAGGCGCAAAGCTACACAGAGAAACCCTGTCTCGAAAAAAACAAACAAACAAAAAGGCGCCAATGTCCACACTATTGCAAGTGACATCTATGTCCCCTCCTACTACCCTAAGAAAATGCCCCAGGGACACACCTTCTCTTTGGAGAGGCAGACCGTGACGGGGATCTTGAGTAGCTCTGTTCACGGCTCCTGCTCTGACTTCGACTCTCGTGCCCTTTTGGCAAACTGCAAACAGGAGCGGAGTAGTTTCAGACCTGTAATACCTTAGCCTTCAATGTCTATCTAGGCACACATGAGCATCTTACCCATTCACAGGGCTGTCTGCCTTGGCTTTCTTTGGGCCCTCCACTTTTCGTTTGGCATTCTTCACAGAGAGTGGGGAAGACTTGTTTCCTTTACCTTCTTTGGGAGATTCTACTGAATCAAATAAGAAATTAAAACCATAATCAGAAATCTCTTCAAAAGGAAATTCACTAGCAAAGCAAGACAAGACCACCTGTACTACCCTGGAACCGAGAATGAAAATACACACAAGACACAGATAGGCCTTTTGTTCAGACCTATTTTGCCCAGGGAACAGGGAATGAGTATCATATTCTATGTTCTAACAATATAATCATAGACTCTAAGTCTAAAAATTTAGCTGGGTGGGGGGTGTTGCATGCCTTTAATCCCAGTACTCAGCAGACAGATCTCTGTGAGTTTAGAGGGCAGCTTGATCCACAAAGTTAGTTTCAGGACATCCAGAGCTGTTGTACAGAGAAACCCTGTCTCAAAAACAAAAAAAAAAAAAAACAAAAAAACAAAAAACAAAAAACAAAAACACTACAAACCAAAAACCAGATAACAAGCCAACTTGGTAGATATCCTTAAAAGAAAGAAAGAAAAGGAAAAAACAGCATTTCAGAAAGGCTGTCCACATTTCTTAGTATGAAAACAATTCCTGGGGCCTCCCTGACTTATTTTAAGGACCATCAACAGATAGCTAGGGATTCCAGTACCAGAGTACTGTTGAGATAAGCTGCAGGCTCAACTCTAAGATAGATCTAGGAGGGAGTAGCACATGTCCCCAAACCAAAATTCAGGTTCCAAATTGCTGCCTTGTGAGGAATAAAGTCTGAACACTTACCCAGCTTGGGAGCAGGTGAGAACCCTGCAGCACTGTCCAGAACTGGAGCACTCCCGGGTAGCAGCCCCCTAGCTCGTGCCTTGGCCTCTTCGATGGCATGCTTTCTCTTTTCCACCTCACTTTCTAGGTGTGTCAAATCAACCTGAAAAGCCAGAATCATCCATTCAGAACCAAATGCTTCTGGCCAAACATAAGCATATAATCCACACAAAAACACACAGAGGAACCTTTTTCCGTGTATAAAGCTGCAGGATTTTGAAGCAAATTTCTTGAATTTCTTCTTCAGTTGCTCCAAACAAAAGAAACCAATGTGGACGATTGGGTAAAGGGATCTGTGAATACAAATGTTATCATGTCACTTTCCTTAAGAACTCCAAGGCCAGGTATGGTGGTGCACACCTTTAATCCTAGCACTTAGGAGCAGAGGCTGGATCTTTGTGAATCTGAGGATTCTCAAAAAACCACCACCACTACCACCATCACCAAGAAAACACTTCAAGACCAACAAGATTCTTAGGGCAACACCAGAAAATGATCTGACAGTTACCAAGAAACTCTGTTGCTAATAATGAACCTAGTTTGACAAATACACTAACATTACTAGAGGGTGGAGAAAGGTCTAGAGTCTAAAACGCAGGCAGCCATATACTTACCTCCAGTGTCCGGGCAGCGAGGTAGATACAGGCACAAGCAATGCTCTCAGGTTGGAACCGCACAAAGACATCTGTGCGAAGACTGTCATTCATGTAGTTCCTACAAACAAGACCAGGAAGATTGTAATGATATGGGCAACTACGCCACTACCTGTCATCAAAGGTTGTTATTCCTAAGGGTTCTACACTAGGACTGGGCTGGGAACTCTGGGAATCCCCAGAGATACCAGGGGACATTCTGAATACATGAAAGAAATCACTGGGGAAAAAAGCTGGCTGAATGTCAAACAATACATGTTGCTATGAACGAGAACCGACTTTAACTTTACTTTTCCTTCTATATTTGGCCTGCTATCATGCAAAGCACAATGCTTAGAAAGAAAATGCTACTTAGTAGTTAAAATGAAGTTGATTAAAGAAATCTAAATGTTCAAAATCCATAGTGCAGAGAAACATGCAAACTCAAATGAGCAGGCTGAGCATGAAGCCTTGAAACTGAGACAAGCTGTCCTGTGTTCCTTTTCTTCAGGCAGCACTTGTGGCCCGGTCCTTCTCCAGATGACTGAGCCGCAGCTCCAGTGAGGGAGTCCACTTGGAAAAGGGAAAGGCCCTTGGGTGCAGTTCAGATGCATGGGCACATCATGCAGAGGAGGTCAACACCCAAGGGAATCCTCTTCTCGGGCTTATCAAAGAACGTTTCCAAACTGTCCCATTTCAACAAGGAGTCTTAAAATGAACATTCATAAAAATCAGACAAAAGCAACAAAACACTAAAAGTGGCAACAAGCTAAGTACACTTAAAAATACTATAATACTTTAGAAGATATATATAAGTACAAAACTTCACATTTTTAGAAAAGTTAAAGGTCTTTAAAATTGGCTACATCTTTAACATTTTCTTTATATATTTCTTTTAAATTTATAGTCTAAAACCAAATGGTAAATGAGCTTTATCAACATTACAAAAACAATTCATGAGAAAACATGTCAAAAGGTTGTATTATACACTGCCCAACATATCCAATAATGGTAAAACACACACACCCTAATGTCAGGCTGTACCTCATAAGATTTACCTACCCCCACCCAGTATCTTTGCCCTAAAACCTTAGAGAAAGTAACATTCAAACCCAATCTGACATTCTAAACAGTAAATTCCACAGATGTCTGTAAGAGTCAGCTGGCCCTGGAAGCATTAACTCTATACATCAGAATGGAAGCCAGAATGATAGCTGCACTATCCATCTCTCAGGAGCCATTCTGTGGCTAAACAGCATAAACATTCACAAATATAATCACCAATAACTTTATTACTAATAAGGAATTTTTAGTATTCAAATGTACTAACTCATTAATTTTAACTTCTAAAAACAAGTGAAATCCTTTAAAGGTGTATTTAAATTTATGCTACATTTGAAATAAGTTACAATACTTTAACTTAAAGATGCACACCTTTACTGGAATGAGTGCCATTTAAGCTGCTGAAAAGAGCAACTGTAGGACTTGGGAGAAATAATGACAAGATCTAGTAACAGCCTGAATTTCCACCATGCCAATTTGTCCCTTCAGTTCTTACAGCTTTCTATACTTTTTTTTTTTTTTAAAAAAAACAAGAAAGGTATTGCATCTTTATTGCACAGGTACAGCAGTTTTAAAAGGACAAAATTCAAGTTAAGACAGTTATCAACTCTAATTGATTGATACAATTACCAAGCACGACAGGATTAACAAGAAGCACAATCGTCAGAGAACCACAAGCAGCAGTCGGCCATGACTATACTATCAGGTACGCATACCACCAGTCTAGAGCCAGCCTTCGGTGGAGAGCCTGCACTGGATTGGCTGAAGACGGCCGCTGTCCCTGCACCAAAGCGCTTGGACAGCAGAGGAGAAGTCTTAGTCACTTACCCTCAGAGGCTACCCTTTGATTGAAAGAGTACAGAAAAGAAAAGTCAAAACAGGTTCTCTATAAAGCATGTCATAGCACCAGACAATTCAGTCAGCAATTATGACCCCTACAGACTTAACTCTGTGGGGGAAATATACCCCAACACCAAATTGTTACTTCAGGCTTCATTCTAGCATATGCCTGCTAAAACCAACCCAGGACTGCATCAAAACCCCTTCCCTTCCCTAAATTCTCTGGAAACAATACCACTGATTCTGTGGTTGGGACTATCACCTATAACATTCCTATACCCAGCTACCAAACCCCAGAGGGAAGCCCACTGACTACTCTCCCGGGGTGGAAGCATTGGAAATACAGGGGCAGGGGTGGATGGGCCACCTACCGTTAAGCCTGTCCCTGTCATTTTGGGGGAGGCACTGGGACAATCCAGACCATAACCAAGTCATGGGATGACAACCCACTGCCCAAGTGCCTCAAGTAATACATTCCTGAACTGCCCTTGCTGGTCTCATAAAACAAGGAAAATCAACTCACCATGCAGTCTGGACCAGGTGTTGATTACGCTCACACTCTAACACCTGAAGGTACATAACGATTATCTGGAAGATATGGGTCAGGCAGTTATTACCAAAAACTTGGAGGGCAGGGAACTCAGATCTTGGTGTCCATGCAGCAAAAGAACCTCAAGCTATACCCCAGGGAGCTCCTGGTGACGTCCGGCAGACAGCTCCACTTTTGTGATGTGCTTGCTACCTGCTTTTACAGTTGGGCAGAGTGCACATGTGAAGACCAAGCTGCACCCATGGCATCGAAGGCCTTGTTTTCCATGTGGCTCATTTTCATTCTCGTTGACAACACCTTTTCCACCAGTGAGATTAGCCTGCCCTACACATCCCTGTACCCCAGTAGCCAACTTGTACAAAACATGAGAATACATTAAACAAATTAAGAAAAGTACTTAAAATATTTAGTGGATGATTTACCAAGAATTTAATCAGAATTGAGTCAGAAACTCAAATAAGCAAGAGAAGATGACAAGGCCACAGAAGTAAACATGAACTTTTCTTTGGTTTATTAAGGCAGGGTCTTACTATGTAGATCTGGCTGGCCTGGAGCTTGATATGCTCAAACTCAGAGATCTGCCTGCCTTTTGCTACCCAAGTGCTAGGATTAAAAGTGTGTACTACTATGCCCAGCTAAGCCTGAAGCTTTAAAGTTTTAGTTTAGCTAAACTAGATAAGACACTCAAGAAACAGAACAATAAACTCATTTCTAATCAGCACATGATATAAATTATTTTGGTTCATTTTGAAATAAAAGGATTCAGAATTCTTCTTGTTCTTCTACTGGAGATATTAAAGCTAACTTTTAAAAGTTAGTTCTTGCCAGGCGGTGGTGGCGCACGCCTTTAATCCCAGCACCTGGGAGGCAGAGCCAGGTGAATCTCTGTGAGTTCGAGGCCAGCCTGGTCTATAGAGCGAGATCCAATACAGGCACCAAAACTACACAGAGAAACCCTGTCTCGAAAGACCAAAACAAACAAACAAACGAAGTTAGTTCTTAAGGGCTAAGGAAAAAGCTCAGTCAGTAAAGTACTTGCCTCACAATCCCTAGAATGCATATAAAAATGGTGGATGTGGTGCTCACTTTTGAGAAGTAGATACAGAAGGGTTCCTGGGACTCACTGGCCAGACATTCTAACCTAACTGGTAAGATCCAGGCCGATAAGACCACCTGTCGTCCCAGGAGGAAATATTCCTGGCAATTTTGTCTGGTCTCCAAATGTACTTGCACACACATGCACTTAAAAAAAAAATTACTGTTAAGAAAAATGTACGTGGGGCTGGTTAAGAGCACTTGACTGCTATTTCAGAGGTCCTGAGTTTAATTCCCAGCAACCACATGTGGCTCACAACCATCCGTAATGGGATCAGATTCCCTCTTCTGGTATGAATGAAGACAGAATATACATATACATAAACTGTATGAACAAATAAATCTTCTTTCTTTCTTTTTGGTATTTCAAGACAAGGTTTCTCTGTGTAGCTTTCGAGCCTGTCCTGGAACTCACTCTGTAGACCAGGTTTGCCCTTGAAATCACAGAGATCTACCTGCCTCTGCCTCCCAAGTGCACAGATTAAAGCTGTATGCCACCACACCAGGCTAAGCCCTGCTTATTTTTGAAATAAGGTCTCATGTAGGGGAGGCTGGCCTCCTACTTGAAATGTAGCTAGAGATGTCTTTGAAATCCTAACCTGCTTGCTGCCAAGTCAGGCAAGAAAAATGTATGTTAATGGATTCAACTTCTAACTTTACCACTGCTTTTGAAAGCCCAGATCTAAAGGACATCATTTCAAAAACTCTTATATTACTAAAAGTAATATAAAAGGTTGATAAATAATGGATTAATTTTATGTTCTAGACATAAACAAGAAAACCAAATGAAGGGAACATTCAGTACTCTTCAGGGTCTTCTCTTCAGCACATAGTAGAAGTCAGCTGAAGTATGGCTTAGTTGGCTGCAGGTGCCAAACCAAACCCACCTTATGAGGGTGCTTCACATGGACACAAAAGCCCAGCTCCTTGAGAACACGTCTTTCTGCCTTTATAATCTGGTTCTTTAAATTAACATACTCTTGATCCAGCACTAGAGGCACAGGTTTCCTGCAAAGACAGAGCATATGTTCTGTATCAGGATCAATCAAGCAAAAGTCTTTCAGATTCCACCAAGTGATTATACTACAGTACCAGAAAGCTACAAATGTCACTTCCTTTAACAAAATTGCAAAACAGCCCTCAAACCTCAATTCTAACCTATGTACACTTTATTACTAACCTACCTATGTACACTTTATTACTAACCTGCCCCTTGTCTCTATACATAAACAGTATTTAGCATATCAATACACTTCTTGAATATGGTAGAAGGGCTCAGGATCTCTGCACAAGTGTTATATAACACCATGTCAGATTCAAGACAAAAAGATCAACCTTTCTGGTTGAATGGGAAACTACAGAATCAATAAAGTCATCCCTCAGTATATACTGGAGCTGGTTCCATGACAACTTTCACCTAATACTAATACCTATGAATGCTCAAGTTTCTTATACAAAATGATGGAATATCCCCAAAGCACTTACATATAGTCTCCACACATTTCAAATCATATTTAGGTACTTTATGATACCTAGTACAATGTAAATGCTACACACATATAGTCATGGTACTGTTGTTTAAGGAATAGTGACAAGAAAGTCTATACATGTTCAGCACAGACACTGATTCCACTCCCTGCACTTCAATATTTTCAATCCAAGGTTGGTTGAACTCTTGAATGAGAAAGCTACAGATATAGATAGACTATCAAAAAAGAGACCAGGTTTAGCCTGGCATGGTGGCGCATGCCTTTGATTGCAGCACTCGGGAAGCAGAGGCAGGTGGATCTCTGTGAGTTTTGAGGCCAGCCTGGTCTACAGAGTGAATTCCAAGATAGCCAGAGGTCTACAAAGAAACCCTGTATTAAAAAACCAAACCAAACCAACAATAATACAAAAACAACAAAACAAAAGAGACCAGGTTGTGTTTTAAAAGGTTTCTGTTAAGTTGGGTATAGTGGCACATTCCACTAACCCCAGCACTCTAGGGGCAGAGACAGTCCACCTGGGTGAGGCCAGCCTGGTCTACATAAAGTTCCAGGCCAACTAAGGCTGCATAAGACGACTCTGGTACAAAAAAAAAAAAAAATGCAGAACAAAATAAAAACTAAAGGGCTTCTGTGAAAAAGAACAGGAAGTCTGGGATAAGGTCTAGGGGCATGGTCCACTTCTAGGGACAACAGTTGTCTGTTTTTTTGTGTAGATACTTTCTTTTTCTTTCTTCTTTTAATTTTGTATGAAGGACTGCTGTAGTCAGTTGCCTCCTTCTACTTCTACCATGTGGAACCTGGGTATCAAATCCAGGTCCACAGGCTTGACAGCAGGCTCTTTTACCCATTAAACCATCTCACCAACCCTGTGTGTATATTCTTTAAAACTTGTATTACATTTTGTGGTTTGTGGGTTGTGCCTGTGGAGGACAAAGGACAACTGTGGGAGTCAATTCTCTCCTGCCATGTTGATCCTAGAGTTGAATTCACGGTCCTTTACCTGTTGAGACCCTCACTATTGCTTTTGGGTTTTTACCTATTTTTGAGAAAGGATCTTCCTATGTTTTATGTTCTTTTGTGACAGGGTCTTATGTACTCCAGGCTGGTTTCAAATTCATTATGTAACTGAGGATGGATGACCTTGAACTCTTGATCTTATTTCCACCTCTCAATCACCAGGATTTAAATTGCATATCTCCACTTCTGACTTGCTCCAAGGGTGGGTTGGGTTTTGTTCATTTATTGTTGTTGTTTTGCTAGACAGGGTTTCTCTGTGTAGCCCAGCTGTCTTGCAACTTAGCTCTGTAGACCAGGCTGACCTCAAACTCCAATGAATCTCCTGCCTCTGCCTCCTGAGTGCTAGGATTAAAGGCTTGTGCCACCATGCCCAGCTCTCCATGAGTGTTTTAGAAAGTAGTATTTGGAGACAAGCATGCTCACATGTGTAATTTGAACATAAGGGGAGATTGAGGTGGGACTGCTGAGAGGCTGAGACCAGCCTCACCTACATTTCAGGCCACTTACGGCTACACAGCAAGATCAGATATCAAAACAGACAATTTCTAGGGACAGTTCTGTTAATCACTTTGGAAGGATACAAATGCTTCCTGGCAAGGAGAGGCCAGGAATGCTGGTCAACATAATACAATGCTGGGACAACTCCCTTAATGAAAAATCACCAGCCCAGAAGCAAGGAGAAAACAGGAGAATAAGGTGGTGAGCTGATGTGGTCATACAGGAATTGTTCCAGCAGACCCAGAACAGCCAGCTATCCTGCTTATTGTGCTCCCTACTGCTACCTCCAGACAGCATCTGGCACTCGGGAACAAGCTACTATAAATCCACAGGTTTGTATTACAATACCAGACATACAACAGCTCTGGAAAGGACTCACTTTTTCTCTCTCAGATGCCGAAGGCGATGGAATACATTGATGACATCCCTGATTCGTCTTGGAGCCTCTTCTATTTTGGAAGCCAGGTGAACACAAGCCATGGACACATGCTGAAATGTACATTGGGACACAGGTGTTTTTCCCCAACCTGAGGACCTTCCAGGGCGTTAAAAAACTATTAGGAGCAAAAAGAAAGTACAGAGACAGGCCTCCAGGGAGAGAACTGTATAGACATTGCAGGACAGAATTCACTTCACTAAGTAGTGCGCAGAACAAGCCAGGTTTCCTCCCAATTCATCTCTCTGATAAAACAAAGAAGCCTACCTCCATGGAATGTTTCACGAAGGACTTAGTGTAAAAGAATCGCTGGAACAACACCTGCCCTGTAGCCATGGCCACCTAGGGACGGAGAAGATTCCATCACTTTTGAACGCAGAACTCAAACCTGTCCCAGCTGAAATGCCATGTGTAGTTCCCCCTAGGACAAATACCCACGGCAGTTTCCATTTCCCCAAGGAATTTCTGTCTCGTGAGGTTGTCCTGGGGTTTGTAAGAGGGCCTTCGCCCG
>CABHPR010058318.1:0-18591 GCA_902168415.1 Peromyscus melanophrys | reverse complement strand
GGGTTTCTCTGTGTAGCTTTGCGCCTTTCCTAGAACTCACTTGGTAGCCCAGGCTGGCCTTGAACTCACAGAGATCCGCCTGGCTCTGCATTTCCTTTCTTTTTAGCATGTTAGCAGGGAAAGAAGTCTTCATAAATAGAATATTGTGATTTATTGATGTCTGAGTCTGACATCAGCTTGAGGTGGCAGAGGTCAGGGGAGCAAGCATTTTTTGTGCAGAAGAAATTTGCCTTGACTTTGATCGCGGTTTCATCTGTTGGCTTTGGAATTTATTCTTTTCTCCCCTTCCCTCTCTGCCTATCAGGCTTTTTTTGGGACACAGATGGTGATTTAGGGGAGTGCTGTTGCCTGCTAATCTCTAATCTGGTGGCAGATGGCCACTGTGACCTGTGGGAACTACCGAGGGTTTGAAGGGACTGTGCTTGCCCATTCACTCTGAGGTCATCCATGCCCTCTTGCTATGATTAGATTTAGAATTTTTGTCTTTTCTGTATTTCCTGAGGTAAAACCTCTGTTTCACTTTTGGCCTATGGACAATACATCCTTTCCTTGTATCCTCATATCCCCATATCCCACTAGCTAAAGTGAGGATAGGGGCCTGGCCTTACATTTTGTTCACTCAAATTTGATCAGCGTCTTTCAACTTTACATGATCAGCTTTCCACATTACATGTTTGATTTCTGGTTTGATTTGCCCTCTAAAATGTATTATTGCTCTTTAGTGCTACGGTTCTAACAACGGTTCTATTTCTTTACTAAGCAGAAAGAATGAGAGCTGCAAATACTTTGGTGTTGTCACACTGGCAACAGTGCCCTTGCTGGCTCCTGTAGCGCTGACCAGCCTTTCGAGTTTTGTGTCTGTCCAGGGCATTCAGTCAACCACAGGTATTTATTGAATGCTTCCATGAGCCAGGTATTATGCTCAGATGTTTATAAGCATTTGATTTAACGTGTGTGTGTGTGTGTGTGTGTGTGTGTGTGTGTGTGTGTGTGTGTATTTGTATATATTAAAAAAATAAAGTTTGGGCCAGGCATGGTGATGCACACCTTTAATTCCAGCACTCAGAAGGCAAACACAGTTAGATCTCGGTGAGTTCCAGGACAGCTAGGGCTGTTACATAGAGAAACCCTAAAACAAAAAAAAATTTAAGGTTTAGAGAAAGAGGTAACTGGGACTACTTCAGGAAAGAATTGTACCCTAAATAGGGTACAAATAGATGAGAATTGGTCAATCGAGCCTTTGAAGTAGGCGTTTCATGCAGAATCAAGAATGCAGGAGGTGACTGACAATCTGATTTTCTAAGTTTTTTTTAAACCTTTTTTTTTTTAAAGATTTATTTATTATGTATACAGTGTTCTGCCTGTATGTGTGCACACCAGAAGAGGGCACCAGATCTCATTACAGATGGTTGTGAGCTACCATGTGGTTGCTGGGAATTGAACTCAGGACCTCTGAAAGAACAGCTGTTGCTCTTAACCTCTGAGCCATCTCTCCAGCCCTGATTTTTTTTTTAAAGACATAGTCTCATGTATTCATGCTGGCCGCTAACTGGCTCTGTAGCCAAGGGTGATTTTGACCTTCTGATCCTCTTGCCTCCAGGTGTACATACACCTCAGTTTTGAGGATTTTTATTTTATTTTTTATTTTTCGAGACAGGGTTTCTCTGTGTAACAGCCTGGCTGTCCTGGAACTCACTCTGTAGACCAGGCTGGCCTCAAACTGGCAGAGATTCGCCTGCCTCTGCCTCCTGAGTGCTGGGATTAAAGGTATGCACCACCACTGCCAGCCTCAGTTTTACATTTCCTCTTAATTCTTTCGGCTTCTCGGGAAGGGATGGAAAGGCTAGTTTCTTCCCCTGGTGCAGGGTCTATAGGTCTCTCCCCACTAGGCTTCAGTTTTCTTAAAGGTCTTTTTTGCATGGTTTCTCTTCACCTTTTGGTTCCCAAGCTTGTGGAAGGAAATAATTAACTATTTTCTTTGAAAAGCCTTTTGTGGGGATGAACTGGGGTGCAAGAAGAGTCCATTACTCCAGTTACTGAACTGAAACCCATCTCCACAGCAGAGTAACCGAGTCCAGTTTCTGCTGGGTTATGAGCTGCCTGTTAAATAAGTCAGTGGGGTTGCTGAGGACAGAGCACTATTCCCTGTCCAGCGTTAAAACATTAGTTTAGGCAGCTAAGGAGACTATCATAGAAAGTCTGTGGGAGTCTCCGGGTCCACAGTTGTGTTCATTGCTTGGGCCCAGTGCAGAGATGGAGGCACATTAAGAGGAGCCATGGAGAGTGCTGAGAGCCAGGAGGGTGCTTGGGAAGCTTGGGGCAGAGACCTTCAGTCACAGAAGTGCTGCTTAATCAGAGAAGATCTGGAAAAGCTCCCAAGGGGGCAGGTCCCTCTTACCACTTGTCTTATGCTCTGAATACCTGAAGTTACCTTGACTGCTATAATCCTGGCTTAGGGCTGGGAGTGGAACTGGAGACAGAGTATCTTATGTCATGCAAGTGGTGGCTGAGTGTCCTAACGGGGAACAAGGAATCATGTCATCTGGCTGGCCTATAACCTCAGCCCAGATGGATTAGGAACACTTGGATAGGATCAGGAGAGTTCCAGATTCAGGATCCTGTGTATTACAAAGCAAGCAGGAGATCCTTGGAACCCCACCCCCACCCCCGCCTCAGTGCCTTAGGAAGATATGGGGGCAGCTTTGTTTATGTTGGTTAAGCTTTACTCCATGGTCTGTCTAGACAGATTTCTCTAAAACAAACAAACAAGCAAACAAACAAACCAAAACAACAAAACCCCACAGGGAGCTGGGGAGCTGGCTTAGCTGTTAAAGTATGGCTTCACAAGCATAGTGACCTAAGTTTGATCCCATAGAACTCATTTGAAAAGACAAGTGTGTCTGTCTCTAATCCTAGTGCCGGAGAGGCAGAGACAGGTGGGTCCCTGGAGCTTGTGTAGCTGAATTGGTGAGTTTCAGGTTTAGTGAAAAACCCTGTCTCAAAAATAAGAGGTGTTTGTATGTGACAGGGATGGGTGTAGGGGTTAGCTGAAGAGATGGTTCAGCAGTTAAGAATACTTGTTGCTGTTCTTTTTTTTTTCCCGAGACAGGGTTTCTCCTTGTAGTTTTGGAGCCTGTCCTGGATCTTGCTCTGTAGATCAGGCTGGCCTTGAACCCACAGAGATCCGCCTGGCTCTGCCTCCCAAGTGCTGGGATTAAAGGCATGCACCACTGCCACCTGGCGCTGTTTATTATTATTATTACTGTTATTATTTTTGTTTTTCAAGACAGGGTTTCTCTGTGTAGCTCTGGCTGTCCTGGAGCTCGCCCTGTAGACCAGGTTAGCTTTGAACTTTGAGATCGCCTGCTTTTGCCTCCCAAGTGCTAGGATTAAAGGTACATGTCACTGTGCCCAGCCCAACACTTGATATTCATGCAGAAGACTCAGCACATATATGGCAATTCACAGCCATCTGTAACTTCAGCTCCAAGGGATCTTAACACCCTCTTCTGGCTTCTGGGCACCAGGCACACACATGGTACATGTACATACATGCAAGCAAGCATTCATAAAATAAAATAAATTTTAAAAAAAGTATGTGGAGAGTAACTAGGGAAGAGACACCTGATACCCAGTTCTGGCCTCTACACATGTGCTGTACATACACAGAAGAACGCCTCTGACTTGGAGCCAACTATTTCTCCCTTTACTGTGGCCATTCAAGTGTAAATTACCTGGGATTTGCTGCATAATCATGTAGTGTAACATAACTACTACTTTTATAGCCTCAGAACCTTCAGTCCCTATCTCCTGTAATATGGTTGGCACAGTGACATTAGAAATTCTGTAGAAAAGTGACCTTTTTGTCTTTCCACAGCTGAGGACTAGCCTAATATCCTAATTAGGCCTTAGTCTTGAGAAGTCCTCTAAGTTGATGTTTTGAGCCTTCTCATTTGGGTAAGGTGGGACAAGGCTCAGGCTGGATCCTTATATTAGTATATTCTCCTAGGAGCCATGCGGGGCCAGCGGAGTCTGTTGTTGGGCCCAGCCCGCCTCTGTCTGCGTCTCCTTCTGCTCCTGGGCTACAGGCGTCGCTGCCCACCTCTGCTCCGGGGCCTGGTACAGCGCTGGCGTTATGGCAAGGTTTGCCTGCGCTCCCTGCTCTACAATTCCTTTGGAGGCAGTGATACTGCTGTTGATGCTGCCTTTGAGCCTATCTACTGGCTGGTGGACAATGTGATCCGCTGGTTCGGAGTGGTAAGTGATGATGCCCAGGGAGCCTAGGAGAGGGGATGTTTTGGGGGAAGAGGGTATTTCTGATGGGTTCACACTAAGCTTTGGAAGCCAACCTGCCATGCCCAGGGAAGTCCCTGAGTCTTGATGGGTATAGCTCTCTCATGGTGTCTTCTTGACCTCACTGGTGTTGGCAGGTGTTTGTGGTGCTGGTGATCGTGCTGACTGGGTCCATTGTGGCCATTGCTTATCTGTGTGTCCTGCCCCTCATCCTTCGAACCTACTCAGTCCCACGACTCTGCTGGCATTTCTTCTATAGTCACTGGAATCTGATCCTCATCGTCTTCCATTACTACCAGGCCATCACCACTCCTCCTGGATACCCACCCCAGGTGGGACCCCACAGGGGAATGGGGAGGAGCAGAGTTGCACGCTGTGGTAGCTAGTTCCATTAATGGGAGGGAGAGTGACTTGCAATCTTTTGGGAAAGAAGTCTTGTGGTGCTACGGTGGTCAAGATGTTCTTCTCAATTTGCACAGGGCAGGAATGACATTGCTACCGTCTCCATCTGTAAGAAGTGCATTTACCCCAAACCAGCCCGAACACACCACTGCAGCATCTGTAATAGGTGGGTCTTAGCTTTGCTGTAAACCTCAGTTGAGGCCCTCTTGCTGTAACCCTAAGGCAAAACCGGGCCCTGGAACTAGTTGTGTATCAGAGTACCTATTAAGATCTAGGCACTGTGCTTCCCATCTGCTGACACCTAGTCTTCAGGATGATCCTGTGAGTGAGGCATTATTGCTACTTGTACAGACTGAGGTGATGAGATGTTTCCTTGTCACCTAGCCAATAAACAACAGAACTGGGTTTGAAGGAAGGCCTGGCTGTCTTCAGAGTCTGTGCCCTTTGCATCTCAGCAAGATGCTGGTCCTAGTAGGAAAGGATTGTCACTGACATCTCAAGATCCTTGGCCACCATAACGAGCCTGTGTCCCTCCCTCACAGGTGTGTGCTGAAGATGGACCATCACTGCCGTATCCTTTGCTCTCTTCAGCCCAAGCCCCAGCCGAGCCCGTCGTTTTTACCCGCAGAGCACTCACTCACTCACTGCACAGGGTGCATAGTCACAATCAAGGCTTTCTAACTAGCATTAATCTCTAGAGAATACTGGCTCATGAGAAGTTAGTAGGAGAGGCATTGTTGGGGGTGTACCATCTTTTGTGGGGAGCGGAATATTTACATACTTTCTGGAATGGATCCTGTAGGAGAAAGGAATTTTCTGGCAGGTCTTTTGTGGAGAATCAAAAGGTGTTTGGGCCTCTGTGGCTGGAGGCACCAGATACAACTGTGGGTCCTGTTTTGTCTTTCCATGCAGAAGTCTGGCTAACCTGAGTTAGGCTGAATACTTGCAGGTGGTTAAGATTTCTTGGTGGAATCTCAAAGCTCTGAAAAGCTGTAGACAATTTTTACCTTAACTTTGGAAAACTGTCCTCTATTTTCTTGCCTTTGTGCTTGGGTGATGCCATGAACTAAGGATGAGCTGTAGGGGCTTGGACACCCCCAAATTATATTTGATCTTGTCCTTAATCATTCCACCAGCCTGGCTAAACAATTGTGTGGGCCACTATAACCATCGCTACTTCTTCTCTTTCTGCTTTTTCATGACTCTGGGCTGTGTCTACTGTAGCTACGGAAGTTGGGACCTTTTCCGGGAGGCTTATGCTGCCATCGAGGTGAGCCCATGGCTAGGAAGGGAGTAACAACAGAACAGAACCCTTTCCCCAATGATTGGGTTGGTAGCTCCCTGTCTTAGTGGCCCAAGAGTATAACCAGCACTGTTTTCCATCCCCTTAGAAAATGAAACAGCTTGACAAGAACAAACTACAGGCAGTTGCCAACCAGGTGGGCAGTCTCCATGCCACTGCCTCCTGCTGCTCAGGCCTGGGGGTTTAAGAGTTACTTAGGTGAAAGGGCCTGCTAGTTTACTTACAGGCTAGCTGCCAGACCAGACCAGTTTCTAAGGAAGCTGTCATGGCAGACTAAGTGGCCTGGGGGCAAACTCGAAGTCTCTGGTATGGCAGTTCTAAGTCATCTACCCCATTAACACTTCTTTGGGCTAAGCGTGGACTCTGCCTTCAGGATGGCCTGAGCAGCAAGGGGTCTATGTTAGTCTGTGTAATGGGGTTCCAGGGGTAGACACCACGCTAGGCCAGCAGCTTCAGGATCGTTTCCCCTCCCTCTTCCTTTTAGGACCCCTTACTCTGTGCACATCTTGGACTTGTATATTGTACTCCTGTTGCTTTTTCATAGCATACACCCCCGTTAGTCCATGCCAGGTATAGATCTCTCTTGTGGATGTAGCCACACAGAGAAGGAAATGTGGTTGGCTAGAGAGAAGAGTGGCTTCCCCTGGAGTCCCATTACTGCTGTCAACCTACAAGCTCAGTTAGCTCCTTTTGTGCTTTGCTATCTTGTGCAGACCTGCTCTACCCACTGTCTGTTCATGTGATGGTGCCACTGGGCTTGGTCCACCCATCTGGCTGCTGGTCTGGTTTCCTCTGTGGCTTTAATCCCCATTTTTATCTGCCTAGTTTTATATTAGTTCCTGCCTGAGGTGCTTGGGGCTCTGGTGGCAGTTGCTGGAGACTGACAGAGCAAGGGAGCCAGGCTTTGCTGTTTTCTTTTTGTAGACTTACCAGCAGACTCCACCACCTACCTTCTCCTTTCGAGAAAGAGTAACTCACAAGAGTCTTGTCTACCTCTGGTTCCTGTGCAGGTATTTAACTCAGTTTTGATAGTTTTAAGGGAGGGAAACATTTGTAGGTACCCACACACAGGGAAGACGTAGCGCTGGGTAAACTGCCATCGTCTAGTCTAACTGAGGCTGGCAAAGAGTGCTTCTCTTCAATATTTTGGGGCATAGGACAGTAAGGATATAGCATTTCTGGTTATTAATACAATCATGATTGTTTTGTGCCAAAGTAAGTTAAGCTCTTATTTTATTGATTCCTAACCACAGAACATGTGACTCCATTTACTGAGAAGGGAAATTGAAAACTCAGGAGTAAAGGAATTTTTTCCTACAATGTATAGCTAGAAGTTGCAGAGTTAAAGTATGAATTTCTGCCAACCCCCAGTCCAACCTCTTGTGCTTGTATGATCCTTCACTACTTCCCCCCCCCCCCCACTTGGTTTTTTTTGAGACAGGGTTTCTCTGTGTAGCCTTGGCTATCCTGGGACTCACTTTGGAGACCAGGCTGGCCTTGAACTCAGAGATCCACTTGCTTCTGCCTCCCTAGTGCTGGGATTAAAGGTGTGCACTACCATACCTGGCCTTCTATTATCTTCTGTTTTTGTTTTTTCTTAATGTGCATTGGTGTTTTGCCACAGGTGTTGGGTCTCCTGGAACTGGAGTTATAGATAGCTGTGAGCTGCCATGTGGGTGCTGGGAATTGAACCTGGGTCCTCTGGAAGAACAGTCAGTGCTCTTAACTGTTTATCCATCTCTCCAGCCCTACATTTTTTTTTTTTAATTTATTTTTACTTTATATGCATTGGTGTTTTGCAAATTAGTGTCCTGTCACATGGAACTAGAGTTAGACAGTTGTCAGCTGCCATGTGGGTACGGGAATTGAACTGAGGTCTCTGGAAGAGCAGCCAGTGCTCTTGACCACTCAACCATTTCTCCAGCCCCTCCACTATTTTCTAAGTATGGGCATTTTAAGAAAATCTACATTTTTCTCAGTAGTACTCATTTTCCCATCTTCCTTCCCATACCAATTTTTTCCAGCTTCCTTCAACAGATCTTTAAGAGGTAGAATACATGTTCACCTAGGCCATATATGAGGAGATAAGTGAGGCAGAGAGGCTATGAGCCAGTCATAACCACAAGCTCCATTTCCCACTGTTTTCTAGCTTCTAATTTCTATCCATTTTTGTCTCTTTTCTTAGTTCTGTGGCACTGGCTCTTGGTGCCCTAACCATATGGCATGCTGTTCTCATCAGTCGGGGTGAGACTAGCATCGAAAGGCATATCAACAAGAAGGAGAGACGTCGGTTACAGGCCAAGGGCAGAGTGAGTGGGGAAGAGGGGACTTGGGTGAGCAGGTGGGTAACTGATCCTACATCTAATAAACAGGCCATGATTAGGGCTGACTAGACAAGTTCCTAGGTTTTTTGTTGTTTCTTTGTTTAAGCTGGGTCTCATTATGTGGTCCTGGCTGGCCTGGAATTCTCCATAGACAGTCTGGCCATCTACCTCCGGAGTGCTGGGATCAAAGGCATGGATCATCACAACCAGCTGACAGACATCATAAAAAGTTATAATTTTGATTACTGGAGCTCTATTCTTATCTCCAAGATGACAAGGAGATTAAGTAGAAGAGGTCTGTAGAAATGTATTTTCCTTGTCTCTAGGTATTTAGGAATCCTTACAACTACGGCTGCTTGGACAACTGGAAGGTGTTCCTAGGTGTGGATACAGGAAGGTAAAGTAAAGACAGAGCAGTGCTATGCAACAGAACTTTGTGATGGGGAAGATGGTCCATACCCAGAAGCAAAGATTGTAATTGGGCTGAAGGTAAAGACAGACAGTGCTGTGGATCCAAACTCCCATGACAGGGAAAATGGTCTATTCACAGAAGCAGAGAATGTGGCTAGTGCCACTGGGAGTTTGTAATTAGGTTTCATCCTCAGGAATAGGAATAACCATTTTATTTGAACCATCAGGGCCTGAGGCTAAAACTACAAATTCAAGGAAATATTTGTTGTATGCACATCTTGTGTATGCTTGGTGCCTGAGGTCATCAGGAGAGGGCACTGGATGGATCCTTTGGAACTGGAATTGTAGATGGTTATAAGTTATGTGGCTGCTAGGAATAAAACCCAGGTCCTCTACAAGAGCAACAGGTACTCTCAACTGCTGAGCCACCTCTACAATCCTTAAAACTGTGGTTTGAGATGATGTTCAAGATGACTACAGAAGAGTACTGAGAAAGCAGTTCTTAGGAAAGGGCATATAGGTAGGATGTAGTCGTGAGTCTTTTACTTGTATGGCAGTACAGTGTATCTGGAGTTCAAGCCAACAGTGTGAGAGACTGGGGTAACCCACATGTTGCAGAGGTCCTACAGCAGTATGAGGCATGATCTGTTCAGTCCAAGAGACTAGAGAAAGCCATTTTTCAAACTGCAGATTACTAGGCCAGGCACACTTGTGCATATCTAACCACAGCACTTGGAAGTCACGGGCAGGAATATCAGGGGTTTGATGACCTTGTCTCCCTCACCCCATCTCATCCCGGACAGTTACTGAAAGAGTAATAATGAGGTGAATAGAGTACTTTCCTTTCTCTCTGCCTCATCCTCATTACATTTATTCCACCCACCAGTGTGCCTGCAGTGCCTTCTTAAAAGACTGGGCTGGGTATGGCAGCCCACACCTGTAATTCCAGCACTTCGGAGACCAGGGCAGTAGGATCAGTAATTCACAGCCAGCCTGGGTTACACAGTGACACCCTATCTTGAAACAAAAATAAGTGACTAGAATTGAGAAGCCCTACCTATAGAAGAGTATGTGCAAACTTAAGCCCCACCCCCCACATACAACTTCCCTAACATCACATGCTCTCTTTGTGCGTAAATGTTCTTTAAAACCTTTTGTTTTTTTGAGACAGGGTAGCCTTTCTGTGTAGCCTTGGCTGTCTTGGAACTCAAGATCTGCTTGCCATCTCTTGCACCACCACTTCTCAGCAAACCCCAGAGGATATGTTCTCAGACAGATTCAGATAGAGATTAGAACTTCCATCTTTGTGTTTGATGTTTGCTTGTACAGGAAGGACAACCAAGAACTCAGGACTAAAGAGACATTTCTTGGTCATTTCTCACAGGCATTGGCTGACCCGGGTGCTGTTACCTTCTAGTCACTTACCCCACGGGAATGGAATGAGCTGGGACCCTCCTCCCTGGGTGGCCGCTCACTCAGCCTCTGTGATGGCCGTTTGAGCCACAGCTTGAACATGATGCTTGATATGTCTCTCTCCAGAGCTTCCAAGGGCAGCTTTCTTGGAATCCATGACCATAAAGAGCCACTGGGCCTGCCTTAGAGTACTACTTAGGGACAACTCAAGAGCAATTTTCTGGCCACCTCAAAACAAGATACAGCCAGGCGGTGGTGACGCAGGCCTTTAATCCCAGCACTTGGGAGGCAGGCAGGCCGATCTCCGAGTTCCAGGCCAGCCTGGTCTACAAAGGGAGTTCCAGGACAGTCAGGACTGTTACACAGAGAAGTCTGTCTCGACAAACCAAAAAAAAAAGAAGATAATGTGGAAAAATCCTAGGACTGATGTCCCTTTACTCAGGCAAACAAGTTTTAGCCCCAGACAAGGGGTCAGGCAACTAGCTACCTTGTCCAGTGCTGACTCTGATGCCTTCTAGGTCACAGCACTGGGGCTAGCAACCATCTCTTTCACTTTGGGAAAAGATTCATCAGGTATGTTGAAATTCTGGCTTCTGAATGGGACAGAGACACTAAGCCTATTGCCAAGGTCACTGCCATTTCTCACGTGCTGCAGAAGGAACAAAAATAAAGGCATTTGATTTGTAAAGATAAGTAGCTTCTATGTCTGCCTTGGTGATGGGGGAGGTCAGGCTCAAGAAGCCCTTACTTTGAAGGGATAGGAGCTCTACACAACTCTATGTGCAACTACAGCATATGTAGGATAAAGGGAATACATGTCAATCAATCCACTACCAAAAACAACAACAACAAAACCTTTATTCTCTGGCAGGTGTACACACATAACACTATCCCTGGCCCACAAGGTCCCACTCAACCATTCACCCTTCAGCAGGATAGCTCCCTTTTCTTGACATAGGATATAGGAGAGCTTCAAGATCTAACATCTTTCCCTCAAATACAAGTCTCACTCAGTTTCTTCAACAGTCCATTAGAAATCAGGACACTTAAGTGTCTTGTACTTGTACTGCATCCATGGGGAAGAAAGGCCAGTAGTCTCCTTGCCTTGTACGATGGCTCAAAGGTTAGTACTTGCAGGTTAGATTGTCAGAAGGGTCTAGGCCAGGATGGAGGGCTCAGCTGCCTGGGCTCCCCAGTAGAAACCTGTAGGCACAAAGAATGTTGCAACACTACTTTGAGGTTTTCCTTGGTCCCACCACTCCCTTCAGCCTACAGCTTACCACTCTCCCCTCGCAGACACTGCTTCCTTGCGCACAAGTCTCTTCTTGTCATCCAGGGGCTTGGCTAAGGCCCGGATCACCCGTGATTTATATGGCAGTAGCTGTGAAGTCAGAGGACATCATCTTACTCTTGCTGAACTGAGCAATAGGAAATGCTGCTTCTCTGATGGGAGTGAAATGTGACCCATTTTTTAAGAATTATTTTTTATGTGTATGGGTGTTTTTTGTCTGCCTGGTGCCATGAGGCCAGAAGAGGGCATTGGGTCCCCTAGGATTGGTGTTACAAATGGTCGTGAGCTGCCATGTGGGTGCTAGGAATCAAACCTAGGTCCTCTAGAATAGCCAGTGCTCTTAAGCAATGAGCCATCTCTCCAGCCTCATGTCCATCTTTTTTTTTTTTTTTTTAAGTTTTTTAATATGAGGGTTTGAACGCCAGCCCTCACACGTAAAATACATTCCATGTGGCCCCCCCCCCCCGCCCCCTTATTTTTGACTTTTGAGACAGGGTTTCTCTGTGTAGCTTTGCACCTTTCTTGGAACTCACTCTACCCCAGGCTCGCCTCAAACTCACAGAGATCCGCCTGCCTCTGCCTCCCAAGTGCTGGGATTAAAGGCGTGTCCCACCACCACCCAGCGTGCCCTATTCTTTAATGATTCTAAATTGATAGGAAGAGGCAGGATGACCAGTATTATGAGGTGGTCAGGATTTCATGGATCCATTCTGAACTCAAGGCTATGTGTATACCACGAATGTAGTTCTGTCTTCTCACACAGAGCTGGGTGGCTAATCTCACTTGAAAGCAAACAAGTACTCAACCAGGTATGGAAGTGCACACTTGTAACCCCAACACTGGAGTGGGATGATGATATTGAGACAGGCCAGCTTGGATGACAAGAGACCACCCTGTCTCAAACAAGCACTTCTGACTCTTCAGACTTACCACAGGAGCAGGCAGGCGAGTCAGAGCATGCATACACTGCAGAGCAGCAATCCGGACAGCCTGGAACACACATGAGGTCAGGGCAGACAAAAGGAAGAAAGGTACTACAGGATGTGCTGGGATTCAACGCACCATTGAATGACTGGAGCTGAGGGCCAGGAATTTGGTGACCAGAGTATCAACATGAAGACTCATGATTTGGGGTGCTTCCAGTAGAAGGGGCTGGAGACAGCTCAGAGTGGAAAGCTGGACCACGGAGTCAGGGCAGGACAGTGCCTCCAACAGCAAGGAAAGGAGCTAAGAGCCAATGGAAAATGGGGTGCACATTATGGTCTTGGGAGGACAGCCCTCTCCCTTCCTGAGGGGTGACTGCAGGACTTACTGTGGGCAGCTCTGGTAAAAGCACAGGCTTAGGCAGCCTGTTGAGTACATGAGACAGACCCTTTAGATAGTTTGGCTTCACATCTGGGGGAAAAAGAAAAAGGTGTTTAGGAGAAAAACTGAGGTTAGACATTCATTTTGAGAATTCAACTTGAACAAAGTGGGTATATCAGGCTATAATAATGAGTAATGAGTGTGGTAGCTAAAGTCCATAGTTACAGCTCAGCAGGCTGAGGCAGGGGATTCAAGGTCAGCCCAAGCCACAGTGTGAGACCTGTCTAGAGAAAAGTGAGTTTGAGGCTAGGGGAGATAGCTGACATGGTAAAGTGCTTTCTGTGAACACGCAGAGTTGAGTTCGAGTCCCACTGAACTGTAAATAGATAAGTGTGGCAGTGCACACCTATAATGCCAGCCTTGGGGGAGTAGAGACAGAGTACCTGGGGCTTGCTGGCCATCTGATCTAGCCAAAGCAGCAAGCTCTAGGTTCACTGGGAGATCCTCTCTCAAAAATTAAAGTGGAAGGGCTGGCAAGATAGCTCCTTAGGTAAAGACTTTTGCCTTTATGACTTGAGCTCAATTCCGGCAACCCATTTGGTACAACTAACGTTTGCAAATTGTTCTTTGAGCACACACATCAATATGATGTGAACAAGGGAAGAACACTAAGTCAGACCAGCAAGGGAGTAGGTAATGGCACCTGCTGTTTGCCTGACGATTTGAGTTCAATTCTTGGGACCTACATCGTGGACGGAGAGACCTCTACAGACATATTGCGGTGTGCAAATAATAAAAAGATGTAATAAAAAAAGATAGCTGATGACTTTTGGCTTCCATATGTATGTGTACACACACACACACACACACACACACAGAGTTTAACATTAAGACTCTTGAGCTCACAATAGCTCAGATGCACTCATCAGAAAGGTGAGTGCATCTGAGCTATTGTGGAAGTATGGATGGAAGTATGGCTTTGTAGGTGCAGACCACTCTGAGGATAAAGTATCTGGTCTTAAATTACTGTGGGGACTGGCCAGTAGGAGAGGTCCATGGATTTGGGGACCAGCTTTCAGACACCTTGGGGAGCAGCATGGAAGCCTTGGACCAAAGCAGGCACATTGTCTGTGAAGAACCGCTGGCGGAACATAATCCGAACATCAGCATGGCCGGCACGAGTTAACACATCAGTGCAGTCAGACATGAGCAGAGAGAAGCCATCAGCAGCTGCAGGGCCTAGTTCTGGATCACTGAGGAGGCCCGTGAGCTGGTGGGACCAAAAAAAAAAAAAGCCTTTAAGTATGTTGGAAAGAAAAGTCTCAAATACCGAAGAGGATGAAAGCCTTATGAGAATAAGAGACAAGGGTCTGGAGAGGTGGATCAGTGGTGGAAAGCACTTGCTGTTCAACTGGAGAACTTGGGTTCAGTTCCCAGCACCCACAAGGTGTCTTACAACCATTTATAACTCCATTTCAGGGTATCTGGCTATGCCCTCTGTCTTCCTTGGGCAGCAGGCATGTGTGTACACACACAGGCAAAACATACTCATAATATAAAAAAATTTTTTTTCTTGTAAACAGGGTCTCTATGTAGCCCTGGCTGTCTTTGAACTCTCTAGGTAGACCAGGCTGGCCTCGGACTCAGAGATCTGCCTACCTCTGCCTCAGTGCTAGGGTTAAAAGGCATGTGCCACCATGCCCGACAAAAATAAGTAATCTTTAAAAGAGCAGGAAGAGGGAAATGGGATCACAAGGAAGTTCTTGTTTAGATCCCAGTCATGTGTCAGAAAGGACTTACCCGGGTGGTAAGGCAGGTGCTGAGAGGGTGGTATCTGAGGACTAAAGCCTTGGTTACCTGTAATCAGAGAAAAGAGCAGTCAGGGTCTGACATTCGAACTCTACAACTCCAAGGCACACCTGTTACAAGTGGTGGCTTAGGGGCTTTCGTGGTTTGAATGAGACGTCCCCCAGTCTCAGGCATTTGGATAGATGGTCCGTAGTTGGCTGTTCAGAGATTAGGAGGTATGGCCTTGATGCAGGAAGTATATCACTGGGGGTGGGCTTTGAGATTAAAAAAGACTCAAGCCATTCCCAGTGTCTTCTCTGCCTCTTGATTTTGGATCAGAATGTGAGTGCTCAGCTGTTCCTGCTGTCATGCCTTTCTTGACTCTGCTATCATGGATTCTGACCTCGTTTAAATACTTTCTTTTATACGGTATCTTGGCCATGGTATTTTAACAAGCAGTAGAAAAGGGGCAAACAGGAGTATTTTATTTAATTTGACACAATTATGTGTGTCTAGCCAGCATCTCTGCTACCTCCTCACCCAGAGCAGCAGTGTGAAGGCCTGATTACGAGAGGATCCAGAGGCCAGGCCAGTCTCTACTGTGTCCACAGCAAGCTGGAGGAACTCATCCAACTGCTGCCCTAAAATGGAAGGGATATAATGGTGTAATATTGTGACAAAGGATGTAAACCATTTATGTACACAGCATTTGAGAAGCTACTAGAAAAAGACAAATTGACAGAATGCCAGCAGCACTTTGGTGCAGTACTCTCAACACCAAGGTGCTGGTGCTTGAGGAGAGAGCTGTCTACTCCAATAAAGACTTACTCCATGGAGAGATGGCTCAGCAGTTCAGAGTACTAGCTGCTCTGGCAGAAGACTGGGTTTTGGCTTCCAGAACCCACATGGTAGTTTACAACCACATGTAACTGCAGTTCCAGGGGATCCAAAGCCCTCCTCTGGCTTCCAAGAACACCAGGCACTCATGTGGTACACATATATACATACAAATGATAAGCATCTTTGAAAAATATTTTTATTGTCTGTATGTGTATGCATGAATCTGTGTGCGGCTATGTACATTTGAGTGCAGGTGCTCCTGGAGTCTAGAAGAAGGTGTCGTTATCTTCTGGAACTGGACTTAGAGGCAGTTGTGATTTCTGACATGGCTGCTGAGAACTGATCCAGGAACCCAGTACACACTCCTAACCATTGAGCCATCTCTTCTGCCCCATAAACAAAATCTTTTTAAAATTAAAGTATTCTTGATAGCACCAGGATGGAGTAAGATGGCAGAAATGAGTTGAACCTGCTCCTTCTATTCTCTTCTTGAACCCTGAAATGCTCTGCCAAACTCTAGTCTCTGACAAGACTAACTGAGGACAGCAGGTGAAGTTAGTATGAGATTCTTTAAGGAGAACAAGAACGAAACATGTCAGTGCCATCACTAGGTGACTAGGGGAGGCTCCTGTCCCAGGCCCAGCCCAGTACCTGGAGGGTGCTTGTTGAGGAGTCCCGCGAAGCACTTGGCAGCGGCCGTGGAAGAGAAGGGGCAGCTGTGGCAGCAGCTCTGCTCCAGAAGCTCCTGCATGAGCCGGGTCAGCTGAGGGATTTCCACCTATAGAAAACCTGGCCATGTAATGGACCCAGAAGACACTTGAACTCCAAGAAATACTCAACAGAAAGTGACATCAGAGATTAGTATGGAAAAGAACTTCTTTAAATGGGGAAGCAAAAGACAGCTCAGCCTGTGGCCAAGCTCAGCACAAGGTCATCTGAGTTCTGCAGTCTCAAATGTACCCACTTACATTTCGTGGCAGGGAGCACACAAAAGCGGTAAGCAGTGCAACCAGTCGCCTCTGCGCAGAGGAGCCATCCTGTGAAAGAAGAGCTCCATTGAGCCTGTCTTACCAGTGGTAGGCATGTATGTCCCTGTGCCCATCCCAGAACAGCCCTAAAATTGAGTCTGAAGGATGTACTGAAACTCCACGGTTCATATCATCAGAGCTAGTAGACTTACCTGGAATGGCTGGAATTGGCTTGGGATGCTGTTCTCAGGTAGAAAGGAGGTGTTACCATCTAAGAAGAGGGGCATGATGCATGTGACACTCTGGACAGCTAATCTGGAGACAGAGTATCGGGTGTTGTTAAGGAGCCAGGGCATAAGCACATTTGTGTGCAGGTGCCATGGTTATTCACATATTCAACATGTTAATTTGACACAATTATTTGCATAATCAAAGCCTATTCTTAGCCTACAATCTTGTGAGGAGTTCAATGCATATTTTTAAAACAGTCCACTGGTGATCTTCAAAAACAACAAACAAACAAGCAAAACCCACTGATCCCAGGACTGGAGAGATAGCTCTGTGGATGAGAACACTTGTCCTTGCAGAAGACCTGAGTTTGGTTCCCAGAACCCACATGGAGGCTCACAGCTGTAACTAAGTTCCAAAGGATCTGACACCTTCTTCTGTCTTCATCAATCATCACATACATATGCAGGCAAAACACTAATACATATTAAACAAAAATAAATAAACTACCAACAAAAATCATTAATCGCAAGGCTCACTCAATAGTCTGTGTTTTTAAAAGATCCTTCCTTTTCTCCTGCCGCCTCCACACTTACCGACAGGAGGTACAAGGCTAACTGAGAAAACACCACCTGTGGCTCCTGCCCAAGAACGCTCTCTCCCTCCCTGGGGTTCAGGTCACTCAAGGTTATACTCACTCAGGGCTCAGGTGAGTAGTGGCAGTTCCAATGACAGATGCCAAGGCAGCCAAGACCTCATCCTCCAACAGTACTTTTCTCAGAACTGAGGATTCCTTCTCTGTAAAAACAAAACACCTGTACATCTACACCCACACAACCACAAGGCCATTAATGTGATTCAGAAACTCAAATTTGGCCAGGAGGTGATGGTACACGCCCTTTAATCCCAGCACTTGAGAGGCAGAGGTAGGTGGAATCTCTGTGAGTTTGAGGGCAGCCTGGTCTACAGAGCATGTTCCAGGGCAGCCAGGACTACATAGAGAAACCCTAACTGGAAGGAAACAAAACAAAACAAAACACCCCAAATTTGGGTCAAGATTGCCTGCAGTATCAGCCTTACAAGCCTGAAGCAGGATTGTGGGCTTATAGTCAAGCCTGGGCTAAATAGTGAGACTAGCAAGAAAGGAGGAAGAAATTCAAAGTAGTTCTTGTCCTCCTCATAACAGGCTAACTCCAGAGCAATCATTTATTTTTTAAAAAATTTATTTTTAAATTATGTGTATATGTGATGTATGTGTGGGATGTTATGTACATGAGTGCAGGTGTCCTCAGAGTCCAGAAGAGTATAGGATCCCCTGGAGCTAGAGTGACAGGTGGCTATGAACCATGCAAGTGTTGGGAAATGAACTCAGGAAAAGCACCAAGCATTTTTAACTACTGAGCTACCTCTCTAGCCCCTAATATTTCAGGGCTCCCTCCTCCCCTTTGGAGACAGGGTATCAATATGTAGCATTAGCTAGCTATGCAGACCAGGCTGGCTTCAAACTCACTTACAGAGATTCACTTGCCTTTGCCTCTTGAGTGCTGGGATTAAAGGCATGAACCACCATGCTTTATTTTTTTAACAGGATCTCATGTAGCCCAGGCTATACTTGAACTCCTGATCCTCCTGCCTCTACTTTCCACTGGGATTATAGGAGTACTCCACCACACCTGGTGAAAGCCAACAAGTCAATGTATCCAGCAGAAATGTTATGGACTTAAAACCTCACAAGGAGGCAGAAGCTGCACTGGTCTAACCTAGGGGTACAAGACTCCTAGGAACATTGTGCATTGTGCTTACACTAGTCAACAGTGGAAAATGAGGCTAGCTAATATGGACAGTTTTGACACTAAGTAGAAATGTCAGTCTTCTAAAATTTTTAAGATATGTGCTTAACTTTATGGGGTCTTATTTAGAGCAACTACCATACAATGAGCACTACTGTCACATAGTACCTTTAATCCTCACCAATGACTCTGTGATCACACAATATATGTGATCCAGTATATATATATATATATA
>CABHPR010058317.1:0-10597 GCA_902168415.1 Peromyscus melanophrys | reverse complement strand
AGTGTGCGGCTGGCCGGAGGCTGCCGGAGCGCACGCCCTGCCTCGGCCCGCAGCTCCCGGGGGGGGAAATGAATCATGTGCCAAACTCAAGAAAGATCGAGCTCTCCCCCTCTTTAAACGCAAGGCTATAAATAAGAATGCAAGCCTCCTCTCCTTGGCAGCGTTCTGAAGGACTAGGAGTTTCCTTGTGGCTGCCGGCCGGCCACCCTTCTGGCCTGGGAGCTAGGAGTGTTCTTGCTTACCCTCCTGCTTCAGGTCAAGTTCCTTGGGCCTGGGTTGGGCCTGGGCATGTGGCTCCATTATCACAAATTCCTCTGGCTCTTGCACAACACCCAGGCTGGAGCCGGGAAGGGAGGGGCGAGGGAAGGCTTGAAAGTCTCTGGTGGCAGGTGATTAAGAGAACTTGGTTCCCCAAGAGCAGCAGTGGACCCTTGTGCATGGGTAGCCTGGTACAGTCAACCCACAGCAGAAGCCCCAGGTGCCAGGCTGGCCTGGGTCCAGTGGACTCAAGTCGAAGGAGAGTGAAGACTCCAATGAGAAGGAAAAGGAGGGGGCTTTCCCCTCACCCCACCCCACCACCCGGAGAGTATGTTCAAAAGCCCCTGAGAAGTTAGTCAACATCTTTTATCCTTTGGTCCTTAAAAATGTTTTTTATTTTAAATTATGCCTGTGTATATGTGTCTGTGTGTACATACGTGCATATGGGTACAGGTGTCCCAGGCCAAAGCATCAGCTCCCCTGGAGCTGGGGTTATGGATGGTTATGAGCTGCCTCTGTGGGTGCTAGGAAAAGACCTCAGGTCCTCTGCAGGAGCAGTATGAGTTGTTTTTTTTGTTTTTTTTTTTTTGTTTTTTTTTTTTCCCTGAGACAGGGTTTCTCTGTGTAGCTTAGTGCCTCTCCTGAAACTCATTCTGTAGCCCAGGCTGGCCTCGAATTCAGAGATCCTCCTGCCTCTGCCTCTCGAGTGCTGGGATTAAAGGCGTGCGCCACCACCGCCCGGTGCAGTATGAGCTCTTAAGCACTGAGCTATCTCTCCAGCCCTCAGTCTTTGACACCTAGCCCGACCCCCCCCCCCAGGGGGGGGAGGAGGAATCTCTACATTAACCAATAGTACAATTTAAAAACAACCTTATGGGTGTACATCAGGAGTATGAAGACATCTTGAAAGACAGGTGTGCGACCCAGGGTGTGCCAGCTCAGCTCCAAGGCCCAGTTTCCAGTCTTTGTAGTCCAGTTGCAGCCACCTGGCTCGGTGACCTCACGACCTTTGCTCCTCCCTAGGTCACCGGTTAGTGTGTCTAATGCTCTGGAGAAGCTCCCCCAGCTTGCCTGCTCTCTGGAAAGCACCGTCCTCCTCCGTATACACTCCTCCATTTCTGGGCTGTTCCCACCACAAGTCCCTCTGATGAGATACTGTTAATGCCTAATTGAAAGAAGCCAGAGCTGGGAGAGTTTCCATAACTGACCCCTGCTTCATGGGGCTAGCACAAAGACTGTCCCTCACAGGAACCTCCGGGGTTGAGGGCACTCCAGCCAGGATGAAGTCATCCTGTAAGGGGGGGGGCGCTAAAAAAGAAAACCCAATAAACTTTAACAGCATCAACTCAGCCCTTCTCTGACCAAAAATATAAGGTCCATTGTGGCAAATGGCTCTGCTTTCTATGGAGGGAGGGACCAATTGGTTAGAAACATCTCTTCCAGAGAGTGCAAATGCTGCCTTGGGCTGGGCTGCGGAGGTTGGGGGGGGGCAGTTGAAAGGGAAGGAGTCTCTGCTGGCAGGTCCACAGAGAGCACAACCTAAGTGTCCTCATAAGATTCTCTGGTTGACGCTGGGAGTGTGGGTTTGGTGCCAATCCTGCTAGCCATGGCTGAGAAGAGGAGCTGAGCAAAGACAGAAGTGAACAAAGACCTGGTTCTTCCAGGACCCCCCCCCCCCTTGTGACACTGTATGTCCCTGGGAACATGCGGCCCCAGACAGCCTTCATTTCCTGCTCTCTGGACAGAAGGGCACTCAGTCTTGTTTCCTTCATTTGCATAATGTCAAAAAATGAGTCACATTGTACTGTCATTTGTTGAGAAATATTGGCAAGGGGTTCCAATTGTGGTTGGAGTCGAGTCCTTAAAAAGGAATAAGCATGGTGTCTGACTCGGTCACTGATTTCTTATCTGGACACAAGCTCCTCTCTGGGCCTCAGTTTCCCTGTCTGGGCAGCCTGAAGATTTTAGAGGTTTCTTCCCACTCTGCATTACCGTAACTCCCCTGGACGTGGCGGGTATTTGAGATGAAGCCAGACTTCCAACTGTCCAGAACAGAGTTAGGAAAGGGAAACATGTAAACGTGTCTCCTCCAAAAATCCGAAAATTGTTCTTAGGTCCAATTTTGTCCACTATTAGAAAGATTGGCAACCAGAGAAAACACATCAACATGTAGGCTTGGACATCGATGGGGCCCACTTCCTGTATTAGCCTTTCCAACACTGTGATGAAAACACCTGCAGAAGCCATTTAGAAGGAGGACACTTTCTGTCTAGTTTTCGACAGGTTGTTCTGTTTTGTGTTTGTCTCACAGATTCAGAGATTTCAGACCATAGTCAGCTGACCGCATTGCTTTAAGTGTACGGCAAGGCAGAGGTATCATGGCTGAAAGGCACAGCGGAGGAAAGGCTACTCACGTGATGGCCCTTAGGAAGCAGGAAGGGTTAGGGAGACAGCATATGCTTCCTCCAACGGAGTTGTATCTCCCAATAATACCATCATAGTATGAATCCACCAAGGCTAATCCACCAGCTTGGTTAGAGCCCTCAGGATCCAATAATTTTCAAATGACTAGGCCCACCAAGCTGGGTACCAAGGTTTCCACACATACGCCACTGCAGGAGCAAGATTTATATCCAAATACCATAATACTTACTAACCAGTGTACAAGAGGAGGCTCTCTGCCGTAGTGGCTCTGAATCATCAGCAGGCACAGAATTCTGCAGACTGTAAGGAAAATCACTCCCACCTTGCACCCATGAACAAATCAATTATTGACCTGCCTTAGCAGATCGCTTCAGGAATCCCCAGTCGTCTTCACTCGGGGATCTTGCTAAGAATTCCTGCTCTGGAGAACAACAAACTGCTGAGCCTGTGTTTTCCTAATCTGTAAAGAGCAAATACCCCACTGTGCCCCCAACCAAGCTTCCTGGGGAGGGGGTGATAAATAGATCTGTGCTATTGGAATCCATTGGTTCTCTGCCTAGCAGGCATCATTTAATATTAATGCACCCTATCATCATGATCTGCCTCAATCATTCCCTAGTCTGCTACGTGGGATGTAAATTCCTTTAAGACAGAAGCAGTCCTGTCTGTGAAATTCCCGTAGCAAAGCCTTCTGGTAAGCCAGCACTGTACGATTTCATACTTGCCTGCTGGAAACATAATGAGTCCCCACAGAGACCAAAGGGAAGGCAGGAGGCAGCTCGGCAGGCTCTCAGAAGGTAATAATTGCTTGGGCAGGAATGCATCAAACGATACCCGTGTGGCTTTAAAAGGCAATGTAACTTTCCCAAGCATCCTCCTCTCTCCCAGAGTAGATTGTAATAGTAGAGAAATTAGCTCACTGAAAGAAAGCAAGGTTCAGGGGAAAGCTTTGGATGGAGTTCTATTAAATAAGGTCAGTCTATTTGGCACAAGGAACCGTCCGTACCTCAATTCTGGTATCAACAGTTAAATGAAGAGATTAGATTGGACATCTTGATCCCTAATCTTCCTGGGCTCATAAAGCTTTTGGGATTCCAACCTAAGCTATGGTTCCTGGCTCCAGAAGGTACGAATGTGCTGGCCACAAGACTGATGTCATTGTCCTCACCATGTAGGGACTTCACGGGGTCCTTTGTTGTGGACCCCTAGAGCCAAAGAAACTGAACTTGCCTCTCTCCAGAGCCCCTCCTGCTTAGTTGGCTTCAAGCAATTGAGAGGCCTTTACTACTCGGCCCAGCCTCTGTGAGTCGATGAAGAAGCCAAGTGTTCTTCCCACGGACACTGTGGAAATGACTGATTCACAGACAGCCAGTTGAGGCTCTGTTTGGAAAGCAGCACTCCCCAAAAGCGGTTCTGCAGGGTGGCAGCATGAAGCTATAGAATTCAGTTGTTTTCTTTCCTGGGAGAGGGGGGAATAGGGAGCATGGGGGGCCTAGAAAGTGCAAGGAGAAAGCCAGGAGTATGGCCAAAGCATGCAGACAGCACAGGACTTGAAACTCGCCTAAGACACCTGGGAGGAGAAGCCGGAGGGGAGCCAGACAGTACCTCAGCAGGTAGGCGAGCTCTGCCCACAGCACCTGGGAAGGATTTATTGAGAGTTTGTGCTGGTTGGGTAGTTTCGTCAACTTGGCTCAAGCTAGAGTCCTCTGAGAAGAAGGAGCCTCAGCTGACAAAATGCCCCCATCAGGTTGGCCTGTGGGACATTTTCTTGATTGATGATTGCTGATTGATGTGGGAGAGCCCAGCCCACTGTGGATGGTACCAACCCTGGGCAGCAGCCCTGAGGTGTATACAAAAGCAAACTGAGCAAGTCATGAGGAGCAAGCCAGTAAATAGCACTCCTCCATGGCCTCTGTATCAGCTCCTGCCTCCAGCTTCCTGCCCTGACTTCCCTCCATGAGAGATGGTAAATTGTAAAGTGAAATAAACCCTTTCCTTCCCAAGTTGCTTCCGATCATGGTGTTTTCGCGTCCATAGAAACCTAAGACAGAGCCCTTCTTGCTGCCTCAAGGTTGGCCCTACCCCAGATCCATCTCTCCATCAGCCAGGCAGAACAGTGTAGGAAAACTAGATCAGGGCTGTAGTCAACCTGTAGGGCCGCAGGCAAGAAGATCTTCTCAGTGTTATAAATCTCGGGATTTGGAAACTGACTTATTACTGCAGCAGAATCAAACCTGACTTACTAATACATCTTCTTCCCTGGAAAGAAGAGAGATGTGGGTGTTCAGAGTGGCCCTCACTAACCTGTAGAGTCATAGATTCTAGTCAGCAGGGTCATGTGGACTCTCCCTACATCTCCTTGAAATCTCTTCTCCTCTTGCTGACACTGTCATTGGGGGTCCCCTCTAACCACTATCACCGGGGCCCCGAGAACTCAGGGAAGGCCAATGGACCCATCAATCATATCACCTGTAGTGGATTAAATGGTGGCTTCTCAGAAGACATGTTCAAGTACATACAGGTAGACTTTTATTTAAAAGGGTGCTTGCATATGTAATTAAATAAGGCGATCTCCATGAGATCATCCTGGGTCACTAGACACAGCCTACACTCAGTGACAAGTGGCCTTATAAGACAGGAAGTGAAGACAGAGGTGAGGCTGGCATGATTCCATCGTGAAACCGGGAGACCCTTTGGGCCAGCAGAGCGCAAAGAATCAAAAGAAGGTTCTCTGTGACAGCCTTTGGAGAGAACCCGTGACCCTTCTGACAACTTGACTTCTAGATTACGGAACTATTTGAGAATAAAGTTCTGTAGGGCTGAGCCACCCAGATTATAGTCATTGGTTATAGTAACCATGAAAAAGTAACACCCGCCTTAGTGAAAACACCTTCTTTCCAGTGTTCCTCTCTTGGGTAGAAATCTTAAAGGTAGAGGCTACTGACCCACGCACTAATGGACCTGGAAGGAAGTCCGCCTTTCTCTCTATCTGGTCCCCAGGGCAGGGCCTCAATTATGTTTCAAGCGGGGAGAATGCCAGCTCACAAAACCTGACTGGCCTGCTTCCTCTCAGAGGAGACACCAGTCATGAGAGAGGCTGAGTCCTTGATTATGGCCTATGCAGAAAGTAATGTTCTAAATAAATCACATCTGGAATCCAAGCCCAGGGAAGTGCACTAGCCTCAGACCCCAGGGTGGAGAGAGCTCCTGGGGTCTGCCATCCTCAGGCAGGATTTCTGCACGTGTACAAGAGCCAGAAGGTCCTTTGTTTTATTTTTGTTTTGTTTCATTTTGTTTTTTTGTTTTTGTTTTTATTTTTGTTTTGATAACTGTTTATTTTTACGGGGACCAGCTAGGCTCACACCTACAGTTCGGGACAGGGCTCTCTGCTTCTCTGCAGAACTCTGGTATTCAGCCTCTTTAGTTTTGCCCTCTGGAATATGGGCTTACTGTACAAATGTAGCTAGGTTCACAGTAAGCCCTTGAAAGACTGAGCAGAGGAACCTATACCTCACTCCCTTTTATTTTATGTATTTCATTTTATTTTGAGGTAGGGTTTCATTATAGAGCCAAGTCTGACTTTGAATTTACTTGTGTAGTCCAGATTAGACTCCAACTGGACATCTCCCTGCTTCAGCCTGAGTAGACATGTACCACCAAGCCTGGCTCCATGTCATTTTACCAATTTTTTAAAAATTTATGGCCGGGCAGTGTGGTGGTATGTGCCTTTAATCCCAGCACTCAAGAGGCACAGGAAGATGGATCTCTGTGAGTTCAAGGCCAGCTTGGTGTACAGAGCTAGTCCCAGGACAGCCAGGGCTACACAGAGAAACCCTGTCCTGAAAAACAAAAAAACAAAACAAAACAAAACAAAAATTGCATTAATTTACTGTATGTGTGTAGAGGTCAAAGGACAACTTTTGGAAGTCAGTTCTCTCCACCTACAACGTGGGTGTGGGTCCTGGGGATTGAACTCATGTCATCGCGCTTGGTGACAGACATTTTCACTTCCTGAGCCAACTGACCGGCCCTCTTTGACACTTTAGACACCTCAGACGCACACTCACACCAAATACCACCTTTCATTCTTTTTTTTTTTTTTTTTTTTTTGGTTTTTTCGAGACAGGGTTTCTCTGTGTAGCTTTGTGCCTTTCCTGGAACTCGCTTGGGAGACCAGGCTGGCCTCGAACTCACAGAGATCCGCCTGGCTCTGCCTCCCGAGTGCTGGGATTAAAGGCGTGCGCCACCACCGCCCGGCCACCTTTCATTCTTAACACTCATAGTTCTTTTTAGAAATATTGTTCCTGAATATAAACTGCTTGATTTAAATTTTTTTTCTACAGTGTTTTCAATAATCATTACAGAAGCCTAGGAAAAGTGAACCCTGGGTTACTTTCTAAGGAAATACTTTTTTTTTTCCTCATCAGTAAGATTCACGCCATGCTTCCTTTTGATGGTTTTAATTCCCATGTTACTAATTTCAAGCTTACCTCTCAGTTCTTGGGTTGGGAGAACTGGGGGCAAACATGAAGCAGGTGAGGAGAGTAGGTGGGCAAGACTGGGACCGTGAAAGCAAAACCGCACCAAGGTTTTGGCTGCGGGAGAGTGAAGATGGGGTGGTCGCAGGGGACACTAGACCTGGTACTCCAGCCACAGACTCCTTTAAGGCTTGGCAACCAAGCTGGGGAAGCCAGATTGCAAAAGAATCTGACTTTGCATGTCTGCCTTACCTCTACCTGCCGCTTGCACCTGGGAAAAGCCACAGGGACATTCCTGACTGAATTCTTGCCTCTGCACAGCTCCCTTGACATGGCTTGGAGGCCTGTGCCTACCCACACCTCCCTCCGTCTGTCTGTAAGGCTCCGAGTCAGCTGAGGATGGGTTTTGCAAGGCAGGAAAGATAAAGCAGACATCATTCCGGGGCCAGAGGGACTGGGGGTTCACCCTCTCGGGAAATGACTTTGCTATGTTGAGCTCAGCATCCCCCAGTCCAGAGCGTCTCTGCAGAAAGCATTGCCGTGTTCATGGCACGAGACACCAGACATGAAGGAGACAGTCAAGAACACACGTACCGGATGGAAATAAACTCAGGCTACCAACGAGGTAAGAAGACAAGTGATCCACAGGGTAGCTCCTCAGCTGACGAGGCCATTATGAAACATCGGCGCATGCAACGATTCTAGAAGTTTCTAGGAATTAGAGTTAGGTATATTATAATTTCCCCCTTTAGGCTGAATTTCACAACAACCGCTCCAGATGGCTGCAGGCACTAATTACCTCTATTTTAAGCTGTAGAGCAGAAGGGCCACTCCCTCAAGGAGATTCAGCTAGAAATGAAGGAAGCCAAGGAGTCTACAACATAGGTCTTCAGACTCTGTGAAGAACCCCTAATCTACTAAACTCACCAGAGTGTCACAGTGGAGCTGTGTAAAAATACAGCTAGAAAGGGTACCCACCGGTCAAAATCATGGACCATTTATCAAAATAAACAGTGACATTGACAGATCAAGATAACAATGGATTATAACCATGATAATAATGCACTGGAGTCATTGAGTAAAACAGGAATGCTAGCCCATGCCAGGATGAATGAGGACAATAAAATGGAAAAGAGAGCTTTTCCTCACAGTGAAACTCCTACCCTCAAATGAAGAAAGGATAAACCTTTAAAAACAATTATTCAGTTACCAATAGAGAAATAAGAATTTCAATTCAGAGCATCTGCAGATAGGGAGCCCGCGGGTGAAAAGTTAACTAGAAATGTGAAATGTGCAGTAGTTCCCAAGCACCTCTACCTCCAATTCTTACAGACACCAAAGGGAAGTAGTAACTTCACAATGAAACAGACCTACGAACACCTTCTTAACTGCATGGTCAAAATTAATATCCCTGTAAGGAACGGGGTCACACGGAATCACTCCCCACCTTCTCAGATATAGCGAGGACACCGCAGCACCTCTGTGGTGCTCCTGCCTGAGACACATGACCTACATCTAGTCAGGAGGGAGTATCAGACAAACCCACACTGAGGGATATTTGCATAAAATCCATATGCAGTAGTCAAAGCGTCAAAGTTACAGGAGCCAAGGGAACAACTATTCTGAGTGAAAGAGATAAAGAGCCAGGAGGGGTACATGGATCTGAGGAGCTGGACCCACCCTTCATAGAAAGCATGATTAGCTGGCGAGACAGGAGTAGCAACCGAAGATTATTGGTAATGATATCGCATTGTGAATTGTCTTTCTTTGGTGACTGCATTACCATCATAAAGCAGCATGCCCTCCAGCTCTCCAGCCCTGGAGGCTCGAGCATAGAAACTATGTAGCAGAGTATCCCGGCTTGGGGGTGGCAGTGGGTGTGGGGGGGGGGGGAAGCTACGTTACTTTTGCAAGTCTTCAAAGTAGCAAGTTTCAAACACACTTTGGTCACATCCTCCAGGGACATGGCTTGCCTCAGCCTCCCCTTGGAAGCAAGCAGCTCCTTCATGTTACCTTCAGAAAGCTGAAAGATATTGAAATGGGGTCCATCCAAAAGGACACTTTAATACATGCTTTTCATCAATGCTTCTTAAACAACCCTCTCTGCAGCGTGAATGCTGCGTTTCTTAGGAGGGAACCGGCAGATCCGCACGTCCATACAGTGTGAGGCGACACACCTTCCTGTGTCCCATACCACTGCTCTCTCTGCTGCTCCCTTAGTGAAGCATTGCACAGCGCATGTCTCTTTTGGTCTTCAGTGTCAGGCTCACCCTTGCTTCCTCCCTTACCTCTCCCCTCTACTTCTTTCCCTCCCTTCCTCCTTGTCTTAATGTGCTTAGCGTTGCTCGGGTTGGTTCAAAAAGCCCATTTTTCCTGATGCCTGGAGAAATTCTACAATACCTACTGAATCTGCAATTGAGCCTAATATAGCCCGGCGAAGGCAGAGAAGAAGGCTGTGCACTAGAGGACGCATGCTCCTACCACATGCTCCTCTCCTCTGTGAAAGGCATGAAGTGCCTGGAAACATTCCAAGCGCTCTATATAGCTGGCCCTGATATGGATCGCAGCTACTTCAACCACTCTTTCTCCAAGAAACACCAGGCCTGGGTGATGCTGGGAGCATTTCTACAGCATTCCACAAGGGCCACAGTGGACTTCCATGCTCTCCAAATGAAACGGGCTGTGTCCCCAGTTTAAAACTCTGCTATGTTTGGAAAGTTCTTGTCAAAATTATTGGTTAGATCCTGGAAACATCACAAATTACGGTTTGATTTCCCAATCAGGCATAAACTCCCCGTAATCAGTGTTAACCAATACACACCATACATATACAAACAATGGGGGAGCTGATATAGATTTCTTATATTAACTTTAATCAACAAATTCTATTTATTATTTTATTATTATATTATAATATTTCCTATGTTTAGGTTAATCAACAACATTTTTCAAAAAATTTTTTTATTATTTTTACTTATGTGTATGTGTGTGGGCCTGTATGTGGGTATGTCCATGTAAATGCAGAAGCCTGTAGAGACCAGAGGCTTTGGGTCCCCCTGAAGCTAGAGTTACAGGTGATTCTGAGCTCCTTGACATGGTCTCTAGGAACTGAACACAGGTCTTCTAGAAAAATAGCATACTGTTCTTAACTGCTAAGCCATCATCCTCCAGCCTCATCCATGAACTTTTCTGGGGCTAGCCTGGAAATCTAATTCTTACGTTGTTTAACCAGGGGGTAAAAAAAGCCAGTAGGATCCAAATTGGAGCTTAGGCCTCTGGACACATTATTGCCCTGGCGAGCGAGCTCCCCTGTCAAATTCACCTCTGTCTCCCCGTGTAGTACCTCACAGCAAGCAGGCTGTATTCTCCTCAGGCCAGAGCACCTGCCAAAGCCAAGCTCTCATCACACAAAGGCCACCCCCCCCCCCCCCCCCCCC
>CABHPR010058313.1:0-12046 GCA_902168415.1 Peromyscus melanophrys | reverse complement strand
AAAAAAAAAAAATCTTGGTTCAAGTAGCGTTTGGTTTTATTCTATTTGATGGTAAAGTTACTAGTGGTTCAGTTTGATCTGACACTTGTTTCTAAGCTTTGATGGGATTAGTGCAAAGTTGCCTTTAATCCAGGAAATCATTGGCCCTCCCAGAGTAGAGTGACCTTTTTGAGGTCTCTGTACGATCAACAATGACTGTTCAGCTCATTGCTCAGACTTGATTTGTGTCCAGTCCTGTATTAGGCCTGAGAACTGCCCACCTCTGGGCCTTCGGCCACTCACAGTTGGTTCTGAGTATGCATCTTAGTGCTCAGCAGAGACTCAAGAGAGTCCCTTCTCCCAATCGCCCTAGCTCTTTCTGCATAGCTGTCCTTACTCAGAAATTAGTGCAGTGACTTCTGGCTACCTCAGCCTTCTCTAGGTCTCATCTCTGTCACACAGCTTCAATGACACCACTGTGCTTTGCTTGGATCCTCTGGGAAGAAATCTTGTTTCTTTTCTTTCTGGACTCACAGGCCCCAGTTCCTTATTGTGCAAATATCTGAAAATATTGTTCAGTTTTTTTCTTGTATTACTTTATATGTATGAGTGTTTCTGTCTTGTGCCTGGAGAGGCCAGAAGAGGTTGTTGGATCCCTTGGAACTGGAGTTACAAACAGTTGTGAGCTGCCATGTGGGTGCTGGGAACTGAACCCAGGTCTTCTGGAAGAGCAGACAGTGCTCTTAACCACTGAGCCATCTCTCCAGCACGTTTTGTTTTTTTTGAGACAGCATCTCCTTCTGTAGCCCAGACTGGCCTGGAACTCATGATGTAGCTCAGGCTGGCTTCCTATTTTAGCCCAAGTGTTGGGGTTAACAGGTATGTACCACCATGCCTGACATTTTATCATTATTATTATTATTATTATTATTATTATTATTATTATTATTATTATTATTGTGGTTTGAAAGCAAATGGCCCTCAAAGGCACTATTAGGAGGTGTGGCTTTGTTGGAGGAAGTGTGTCACTGTGGGGGCGGGCTTTGAGTTCTTCTACGCTCAAGCTACTCGCAGTGTCACAGTCCACTTCCTGTTGCCTCCTGATCAAGATGTAGTCAGCACCATGTCTACCTGCACACCGCCATGCTCCCCGCCATGATGATAATGGACTGAACCTCTGAACTATAAACCACCACCTCAATTAAATGTTTTTCTTTATAAGAGTTGCCATGGTCATGGTGTTTTTTCGCAGGAATAGAAACCCTAACTAAGACAATTAGAGTGTATGTGTGTGTGTGTGTGTGTGTGTGTGTGATTTGTGTCTGACTATAGGCTCACACATGTCATCATGCACATGTAGAGATCAGAGGACAGCTTTCTGGGAATTGGTTTTTCTCCTTCCACTGTGGGATCTGGGGATCACACTGAAGTCATCAACCTTGTGTGGCAAGTGCCTTTATCTGCTGAGCCATCTCTTTGCACCTTTCCCTCATCCCTGGAGATAGGGTCTCACTGTGTAGCATCAGCTAACCTAGAATTCACCATATAGACCAGACTGGCCTTGAACCCAGAAGGAGAAGCCTGCCTCTGCCTTCTGAGTGCTGGGATCAAAGGTGTGTGCTACCAAGAATGACCAGGGTTTTTTGTTTTTTTTGTTTTTGTTTTTGTTTTTTTTTTTGGTTTTTCGAGACAGGGTTTCTCTGTGTAGCTTTGCACCTTTCCTGGAGCTCACTTGGTAGCCCAGGCTGGCCTCGAACTCACAGAGATCCGCCTGGCTCTGCCTCCCGAGTGCTGGGATTAAAGGCGTGCGTCACCAACGCCCGGCCTTGTTTTTTTTAAGAAGAATTTTGCTGTGTAACCCTTGCTGCCCTTTACTTGCTATGTAGCCCAGGCTAGCTTAAAGCTTCCATCAATTCTTCTGCCTTAGCTTCCCAAGTGCTGAGACTACAGGTGTGTGCTCTGACATTTGACTTTTGTTTGTACATTTTGTGCAATTTCCTAGTTACCTACATTTGAAGATAGGGTCTCATTTCAGGCTTAGTAGCCAAGGATGACCTCCTGTCTCTACCTCCCAGGTGCTGGGATTACAAGTGTGCTGGGTTTATGCTGGTCCTGGGGACTGAATTGGAGCTTTGTGCATGCTAGGCAAGCCCTCTCCTGGCTGGTTTTTACTCTCTAGATCGTAGAGGATGCTTCTTTCCTTCCAGGACTCTCCCTGACCCCCGTCTTGGTGAGCATTCCTTCCCATGTACTCTGATGACCTCTTATCAAGGCATCTGTCTGTCACCATCTATTGTAACTGCTCTTTCACTTGTCTACTGGCTTTTCAAGGGCAAGATCATGTTGTCTGTCTGTCTTGCTGTTACGGCCCTAAGACTCATCGTCATCTTTGATACACAGCATGCCTTTAATAAGTAGACGTAAAGTGTATGAGTGCTGAATGACATGAGTTCTAGATGGACACCGTGAAGGGGGCAGGTCTAGAGGAAAGGGGATAACTCGAGCAATACTGATTTCGAAAAAGTGCAGACGTCCCCAAGTGTTAGCAATGTTACCTGTTAGTGAGAGAAGGAGGGAGGTAGATGAGGGATCCTTTCCATTTTACTACTTCATTTGATCCGTTTTATTTATTTGTAATTTACAAAGCCAACTTTATTGAGTATAAATTGACATAGAGTAAAATGTGCCCTTTTGCAGTGTGCATAAAAATACAGAGTATATTTTTCCCTTTATAAAATGTCCCACCACCAAGGTAAGAAATATTTCCATCACCCAAGAAGTTCCCTAAATAACATTTACCTTTAACCAAATTATGTAATTGTGTAATTTAATTGCTATCATTTTTTACGTATTTTATTTAACATAATTTAAACAGTGTAATTGAATTGCTATTGTGTCTGGCCTTGTTGCTGCTGTTTTTACCAGTTTCTCTTCTGTTTTGAGACATGGTCTTGCTATGTAGCCCTGGTGGGTCTGGTCCTCTCTATATAATCCATGCTGACCTCATACTCACAGCAGCCCCCTGTCTCAGCTTTGTAAGTGCTGGGATTACACTGGTGTGCCATCCGATCTGGCCTCATATCTGTTTATGCTATGACTCATTAACTGCCGATAATATGGAGGCTGTGTGAAGGCGAGATCTTTGCTCACTGAGGTTCCCAAGTTCATGGTGCCAAGTTCATAGCAGCTGTTAGACGCATGCTTGTAGAAAGGCAGATTCCAAATGATTCAATAGTCAGATGGACAAATAGAAATTTTGAAACCACTAAAAAAAAGTACAGACGGGGCTGGTGAGGTGGGTCAGTGGTAAAGGTGCTTGCTGCGCAAGACTGGCTACCTGAGCTGAATCCCTGGAAGCCATGGTGGAAGGAGAGAACCAAGTCCACAAGCTGTCCTCTGACCCCACATCATGTGTTCCTGCACACACACACACATTTTTTAAACGATGATTATAAAATACCCAGCGAGGTCTGGTGGCACACACCTATAATCCCAGTACTCAGGAGGCTGAGACAGAAGGACAGCAAATTAGGGGCCATCTTGGGCTATTGAGGACTCCTTTTGTTTTTTGAGACAGCTTCTCACTATACAGCTGTAGTTGGTCTGGAGCTAGCTATGTAGACCACGGTGGCCCTGAACTCTCAGGGATCTGCTTGTCTCTGCCTTCTGAGTGCTGGGATTAATGGGCTGAGCCACCACACTGGGCATTCCCCCCCCAAAAGACAGGGTCTTTCATTGGCCTGAAACTCACAAGTAAGCTAGGCTGGCCAGAGGCAATCCTCATAGATCTACCTGTCTCTACCTTTCCAGTGCTGGGATTACAAGCACTCACTGCCATGCCCCATGCCTGTCTTAATTTGTAAATAACATTTATTTGTATGTATCCACACATCTGAGGTGCACATATAGAGATCATAGGACAATTTGTGGGAGTTAGTTCTTGGCCTCCACTGTGCGAGTCCCGAGAATCAAACCTGGGTCCTCTGGAAGAGCAGCCAGTGTCCTCATCTGCTGAGCCCTCTCCCCAGAGCCATTCTCCCTCCTTTCTGAGACAAGGTCTCACTCTGAAGTCTAGGTTGCTCTGGAACTCATGATCTGCTTTCCTCCGCCTAAGTACTGACATTGCAGGCACAGGGGAAGTCACCCTTCCTGAGTAACTCTTACCACTTTTGTGTAGAACATCGTAGGTGCTTAGTAAAAGCTTATTAGACAGAATAATCAATGGGCATTTTGAGTACGCTGAGGAGGGGATCACTATGGAAGACCACAGATGAAGGTAGAGATGGGCAAGTCCTTGACAGTAACTGTTACTCTGAACTAGGGTCAAGAAGCTCCTTCTGAGCCCGAGATTGATCTGGAAGCTCTCATGGAACTATCCACAGAGGAGCAGAGGACTCAGCTGGAGGTAGGATGGGAAACTGGGGACTGGAAGTTGGGCTGGGAGCCTGGGGCCTGCTTCCCTGGGTGTCATGAACCCACTTCCAGCAGCACACTAACCAACCGAGCTAGTTAACTGCCAGCTGCAGAGAACCAAGTTACAGGGGAGGGATCAAGGGAGGCTGATGGGCGCTTGTGGGGGTGTGTCTCAGCTCACCTGGCTCTCTTTCACCCAGGCCATTCTCCAAGACTGCCCCTGTGACAGAGAGGTAAGGCATATTCTGCTTCGGCAGTGGGAGGAGGCCAAATGGGGGCAGCTAGGATAAGAGGAGCATCGGAAAGGAAAGCTTGGCCCTTGACAACTCTTTCCTTTTCTTGCTCTGGGGGACATTTGAAGACGGATTAGGGAGAACAGCAGGGCAACTGTGAGTTCCTGCTTCATCTCACTGCTCTTTCTCCCTCAGCCTTTTATCTCTGAGCTGCTCAGTCAACTCAAGAAACTTCGGAGACTCAGCAGGCCTTCGAAATAATAATACTGGAGAGACCATCTTCTGTAGCCTCAGCCCTGACCTGGACGCTGGCTGAAAGGTCTTCAATACAGACAAGGGGTGCAGAAGACAAGGAGAGACACTTGGACAGCTCAAGTGTGTGTGCAGCTACTGCTGGGCTCTCTGAGAGTCAGTTGTGGTTGTTGCCTAATGCTTTCCTTGGCAGCCAGGATAAAAACCGTTAGGAGACCAGCTAAGTGTGTGGAGTGTGGTGTGTATCTATGCTGGGGGAAGGGAGAGGGAAGTGCTATCTTGGAAGACGAGCATCCTAAGTCCCTTGGCTGTGCCCGCATCATCTATCCATCCATATTCCACTCTCATCCCACCCCCAATGCCAACAAGTGTTGGGAATTCAAAGATGGAGATCATAGCCTGGCTTTGAAGAGATTGGGATAGTGAGGCCCAGAGGCCATGTGTATAAAGCACACAGCCCGCTGGCATCCCCAACAAGAAAGGCCCAACTGGTAAAGATAAGTTTTGATTTCACCGAGGAGGCAACAGGAAGCACCTCACTGGATCTGGAGCATTCAAGGAGGTTGAGCCCTCCTCCACTCACAGTGTAGCAGGGATCTCTAGATGGTACTCACCCATATCAGTCTCTGCCCTTAGTGAATGTGGAAAAGAAGGACAAAAGCAGAGGATATGTCGAGTGAAAGGGAGTGCCAGGGGTTGGCCAAAGTTGTTGGAAGACAGATATTGGATCTCTGAGAAAGGCAAGATGGGACAGAAGCCAGGAGGTAGGTCTTTTGTGATCAAGGTAGGAAGCAGGCCATGTATATAGTGTTCCTACATTCACTATTTAAGTACTAGAGAGACAGATATCCAACATGGAAGGGTCTTATGGCTAAGCTGAGCTGTCCTGAGTAGAAGGCACAATTCACTAAGATGAATATTCATACTTACTTGGTATGAGACCACCAGGATAGTGGGACTGTCCTTGCTGGGAGCTTATACCTTTTCATGAATTCCACAGGAATCTGCTTCTAGCCTACTATGTTATTAGCACCTCTCACAGGCCTCAGGCTCAGGGGCCACAGGATTCTGGATATAGATGGTGTTGGGTGCCTGGAGGTCAGTGGAAGAGCATGCGTGTAGCATGTATGAGGTGTGGGTTCAATCCCCAGTACTGCCGGAAACAAACTCACAAATAAAAAGAGTCTGGAGCTAGGGCTGTAGCACAGTGGTAGAATCCTTGACTGGCATGTGCAAGACCGTGGGTTCAATCCCCAGTACAGACAAACAAATCTGGGGCCAATGACTGAACAACTTATTTTTATTAGATCCACTATAGGCCAAGGCTGGGCCCTGGAACCAGGTTTCAGGGCCCATCCTTAGCTTCAGTCTGCTCTTCCCCATCTGCCTCTCAGTTTCAGGCCAGCCTCTAGGAGGAAGGTCCTTACTCCTCCTTTCCTCTGGCTCCTCTAAGAGTCGTTATCTTCAATGGACTTTTTCTTCCTTACAAGGACTGTGAAGCTCAAAAGAGATGTGTTTACCATCAGTAGAGCCAGATCTGCTATCCCACTGGATGCCCTGAGACTGGGCCCAGGTGGCCATGCCAGCCCGCTGGCTGCCGTGGCACTGCCACCTCAGGAGGTCATCAGGGTTTTCCTCAGTGATCTCGGCCAGCAGTTCGGGGGTGGTATGCAGAAGTCTGATGCTCTTTAAGATCAAAGTTATCATGGCCCTCCCTGGGGAGCAAAGGGGTGAATGGCAGAGATCTTGGCATCCCTCCAGCCAAGATCAATCTACCCTTAGAACGTTCCACCTGTACCCACCGGAAGCAGCGGGCACAGTAGAGGTCTCCATCGCAGCCAGCACAGCGCAGGGTAGCATCCTCATTGCAGATACAGCACCAGGGGAGCTCTTCTTCCTCAGCCTGGGGCCCAGGAGGCAGAGACTGGGTCTTCAGGAAGAGAGAGATGGGGGAAGTCAAGTACAGATGAGCAGTGAGCCAGGTGCAAGGCTGTGGGAAGTGTGGGATGCCTGTGTGGGGCTTTCCTCACCACAGTCTCTGCCCTGCTGGGTTGGGCCCGGGGTCGGGGAGCTGCTTCCACAGGGATGTTAAAGCCACTTGCCTCATCCAGGGCAGCTTCTTCAGTGAGCTGTGAAGAGAGAGGAAGAGAACTACTTCCTGCTCTAAGCCCAGGCTCCTCTCCTGGCATTTCTGGCCTAACTTCTCAGCTCTTCACCCTTTACCTCCTGCTGTATCTTCCTGGTTTCTTGAGATAGGAAATACAGGGCCCAACTAAAATCGGAGCTGTGGAATGTCCACTCACGTGGCCTGAGAGGCCAGTGAGGCAGAGGCAGAGCAGGTCAACGGGGTGGGTAACAGGCTACCTGCTTCAGGACTCTCTGGATGGCTGTCTCTTCATCCTCCTCCTCCTCACTGTCTGGCAGGTGGTAGTCCTGGAGGGTCACTTGAATGAGGGGGCAGGAACAGAGGAAAGAGTGAGGGGATAGATTTCACCTGATGGCTGCCCTCCTGTCTTCTGAACTGTTGCTTCCCTGGGGGCACCTATTTCAGAGCCTAGAATCAAGCTGCTTCCCTACCCCAGCCGTCAGCCCTGCACGGAGGGAGTAGAGAGCATCAGCACCTGAGGAGACTGAAGGTCCCACTGCCTCCTATGGCTGCCTCAGAGTCCTCATTCCCTGCTTTGCCCTGTCATATCTCATGGCTCTGCACGGGACACGACAGATCCTTTGGCACAGGGACCCTTAGTACCTGCGTTAGCACTGGCAGGGAATGTAGTCTGGGGTGGCAGCGGGCCTTGGCCGGGGGCCCGAATAAGGAGGCTGGCTTGAGCCTTTACCTCTGTCGGGGTCCTGTCCCTGAAGCACAGCCAATCTTTTGGCGAGAGCCAGGAACCGTTCCTGCCTCGTGTTCTCCTCCCGTAGCTCAACTGCCGCCTCAGCTAGCAACCTGCTCTTCTCCTTCTCCAGGGATGGGCTGGCCTGCCCCTGGGAATCTGTGTGCTGGTCCCTTGTACCTCCCTTGTTGAGGTCATTCTGGAGGGAGGCCACTGGAAGGGGTAAGCCAGTTAAGAAAGCAGAAGAATTCCAGAACCCATTTCTCAACGATTTTTTAACCATATGTTATCAATTTTTTGCTCAGTACTAGGCTTATATTATAAACAAAATTACTATTTCTTCCATTTTTCCAAATATAAAGTAATTTGGGGTTGTTCTGTTATTTTGATCTTTTTTAATTAAAGATGGGGGTTTGCTAGAGTCCAGGCTGGCCTGGAATTCTCGATCTTCTTGCCTCGGCTTCACGATTCCTAGGATTACAAGTGTACCGTCATGCCTGGCAAAACCAGTCATTTCAGTTGTGTCTTTTTCAAATGCATCAACCTCCAATCACCTAGTTAATACAGGGTGGCTATCCTAGGGCTTGAGAGTCAAGGCTCATATGGGAGGCTAAGGTTTAGCTAGTCTATGTCTTTCAGGGCTGGAATTAACATTTTCCAGGAGCGAATTAACATTTTCCGGGAGCAACAGCAAGAGGTCCTGAAGGAAGCAGCAGTCTTAGATAATGGGCAAGAAATCTGATCAGAGTGGACGTGGCTCTGACATGGTCACCTTTAGTTTAGAGTTTCAGAGCAGGAGCTTTAAAACCAAGTCGGCCATGACAGCGCACTCCTGAAAGGACTTCCTGTAATCAGGAAGATCAGGAGTTCATGGTCATCCAAGTTTGAGGCCAGCTATACGAGGGCTACATGAGGCCTTATCTCATAAAATAAAACAAACAAAAGCAAAAATGGCCGGGTGGTGGCGCACGCCTTTAATCCCAGCACTTGGGAGGCAGAGGCAGGCGGATCTCTGTGAGTTTGAGGCCAGCCTGGTCTACAGAGCGAGATCCAGGAAAGGCGCAAAGCTACACAGAGAAACTCTGTCTTGAAAAACAAAACAAAACAAAACAAAACAAAACAAAACAAAAAAGCAAAAATAGCTTTACGTAGAACGCTCATCCCTGCCAGTTAAAGGATGTGTACCCGTGACCTAAGCTTACCAAGTCTGTTTCTTCAGTTATACATAAGAACAGTCCTCCGTCAGATCTGAGACTGTGTCTATAATGCAGTGTATCAATCTTAGTTCTTGGGACACGTTTAAGGGGACAATTCTCTTTTACGGGGTGGGGAGCAGACACTGCACAACAGCGTGCCCAGCGGCATCTCTGTCTTCCACCTACCAGATGCCAGCAGCACCTGTGAACTGTGATAACAAAAAGGTCTTCACACATTTCCAAAAGTGCCCTAGAGGTGAAAATCATCCTTAGTTGGAAAACTGCTCTGGAGCTTTCATATACCACTGTCCAAGAATCCCCTGTGATGTTGGGAACACTCCGTAGCATGCCCCAGGTTCATGCTGTCCATGATGTTTGCTGCAAGCGCACGTGGGTAGCCAGTGGCTGAAATGTGGCTGGCAGGAGGAGGCAACTGGAACTTAACTCTTTTCATGTAGGCCTCTTACCCATTATCGGGGTCTTCACTGCAGACAGTACTGAGTACTTAGTAGGAGCCAGGCACTGACTGTGTTATTCCATTTATTCCCCATGACTTCTACCACCTTCTACCAGATAGGTTTTATCACACGGCTTGAGTTTACAGATTAGAGAGATTTAGACAGGTGAAGGAACTCATGTAAGGTGGTGGGATTGGAATTCCCCATCTAACTGTAGAGCCGGTGCACGAGGCTTACACTGGCTCCCCTTGGAGCAAGCACTCGGTACACAGAAGCTCTTTAGTGCTGACCATTCTCTGACTCATATTCACCTCCCAAGAGGGTGGGTGGGAGAGGCAGGGCATGACTTTGGAGAAGCCACGTGGACAGGTTACCTGGGCCTCTTCGTTCCCAGCTTTCATCAATAGCCACCTCAGCTGCCAGCTGTGTGAGCAGATCCTGCGTCTGCTGAGCCTGGGTCCTGGGGTCTGGTGCCTGGTGTGCCTGTGCAGAGGAGGGAACCTCAGTGGGGAATAGGAGTGTGGGGAAGGCCACACCAGAAGTCCAGAAGTCTGAGTCAGGGCTGGTTGCTGAAGAGTTTTCAAAGCCCATGGGAAGGGATGAATTCAAGGTCCACATAGGTGAGTAGGTCTGGCAGCTCCCAACAGGACTGAGTATCCACTCTCTGCTGACGCACTCAGTCCTGCTGCTGGGCACTTGTTCTTTGGCTTGAAAGCAGGCCTAAGGCTCAGGAGGTAGGGGTGGGAGGCCTTACTAACTCCTGCAAAGCACATCATCGATCATACATGTATCTGGGCTTCTGTAGGGTGCTTGCCCTAGGAAACCCTTCTCCCCACGCCACGACACTCACCGGTCTCACGGCCTGAGAAGGTAGCACTCTGCCCTGTAATGCTGCAAGCCGATTCTCCATCTCCTCTGTGGAAGGGATGGAGCCCTGGACTTCACCCTTCAGTGCGGCTAGTCGCGCCTCTATCTCCGCTTGTGAGGGCACCGACTCTGATTGGCAAGCAGAGGGTGTGTAAGGGCCAGAGGCAGCGCAGTCCCAAGGCCTGCACTGTGCCTTTGAGGTCCCCCTGCCCACTTCAACTCACTGGGCTTGTTTTCCTGTCGGAGACGCGCTAGGCGGTCAGCGATGGCTTGGTCTTGTGGAGTTAGGCCCTGGCTCCGGAGAGTGCTAGGCTTTTTCTTGGCTTCCAAGGCTGCCACACGCCTGGCAGGGCATGAGGTAGACACTCTTAAGGCAAAGATGAAGACTGAAGGCACCCATCTAAATCAACTGGGGCCTCTAGAGGCAATCGGTTATGGCCTCTATTTATGTGGTACTGCAGCCCCGCCCAGCTGACCAGCTGTAGGTCTGCCTGAGAGGGGAGAGCTCCCAAATGCCTTTTCTGAGAACAGATTAATGAGCTGCTTTCAGAATCTAAGAGGGGAGCCAGGAGCCTGGAGGTGGGCATTCTCTTTATCCTGCACCCATGTGATCTGGAGACCAGAGTCCTGCTGCTGGGGTCCTTGTCCTTTGCCCTTCCCACTTGTCCCCCTTTCAGTACTTACTTCTTGTAGTTCTGAGGTGGCGACCACTTGGAGGTATTGTCAGAAGATCCTCTAGAGAGGAAATGTGGTGTGAGAAGTCCCATCATCCCACCTATCAGTGATTTCTACCCCAAATCCTTCCTAGGCAGGCCTCTGGCCAGGGATCACAAGGCCACTAGGCCTGCTTCGATGCTTACTGTCATGTCTGTCTGAACCCTTGGTCATGCCCTTCTCTCACCTGGTCAGGACTGCGTGGCACTGCTTGCAGACTTTCTGTTGAGTGTTGCCAGCCCGAGGTACCAGAGCGTTGAAGCTAAGACAGCCATTACAGAAGGCCCGACCGCAGTTCTTACAGCCGTACTGTAAGAAACACGAAGCAGGAGGATCCATCTCTCACCCACCCCCATTGGCTCTTCTCTGGGGCTCTCTAAGCAAGCACTCACAGAAAGAAGAAACTGAAGTTGTGACCAGATGTTGGAGGAAGGGGAGTGGGATCCCTAGGGTCCAGGGAGAGACAGGGGTAGAGGGCACAGCAATTCCTTCGTTTTCAGGGTCTTGTTCAAGTCAGATAAAATTTCAGGCAAAACTCACATGCTTTCTACCATTTTCAATGTCTTACCACAGGGGTGAACAATGAAGACAAACAGAGCCCTGGGAGTCAGGTCGCTGGCTAGTCAACAAAAGAGAATCAGACCCAGTGCAGATGCTATGCTTTCTCTGCTCTGGCAAGATGGGGGGTGGGGGGGGTTTGGCTCAGGATAGGGTGGTAACAATAGCTTCAGTTATTAAGTACTTAGTGTGTACCAGGCACACAGCTTGGACCTTAAAATCCATCATCTGGCCTAACTGTCATAATTTACACACATTCTCATATTTGATCCTGATGCCCACCATTAGTATCTCTATTTTAACAGGGGCCAGAGAAATTACATGACTTGTTCAGTTTAGGTCTTTCCATGCATAAGACAGGGCAGCTGAAATTTGAACCCTGACTCTGAAATTCACGCTCCTGAAGTGCTCTAGTCCTGCATATCATGAATTCATCCCACTTATTTCCCACTGTCTCCCCAGAAGCTTACAAGGAGGACCTGGTAAGTCTGTGTTGAGAACAAGAAGGCCTTTCCATTGTGCCCTGGGAGAAAGAGGAAATA
>CABHPR010058310.1:0-26026 GCA_902168415.1 Peromyscus melanophrys | reverse complement strand
CAGAGAAACCCTGTCTCGAAAAAAAAAAAAAAGAAAAGAAAAGAAAATAATTTTGTGGTTGGGGGTCACTACAACATTAGGAACTTTATTAAAGGGTCAAAGCATTAGGAAGTTTGAGAACCACTGACGTAGACTTACACATACATGTAAGTAAAAAATAATAAAAATAAATCTTAAAGAAATATCCCACATATCTTTCATTATACTTAGCCACATTATAAATAGAACCCAAGGTAGAAACGACTGTTACATGCCTTGGTGAATTTTGCCCATTCTGTTTATCTTTAAGATTTCTTATCTTTAAAATCTTTAAAGATTTTATCTTTAAGATTTCCTATAACAAGTGTCATTTCCAGATAATCTTTATTCCCATAAAAGGATCAAATGTCTCTTTTTGCCCCTGTGAATATATACTGAAATCACATCATAAAAACCACAACCTTAAAAGTCCAGAGCAGAAGTACACACCGTACAGTCTTCTGCTCAGAAAGCTGAGATGGGATCATCTGAGCCCAGCTGTTGTTTTTTAACAGAATCTCAATTGTTCGATTTACTGATAAAGACTTGGGAGCCAGATGCTGGAGTGAAAGCCTGCTAGCTCAGAGAGGCAGAGATGACCTTCCTCCACTGATGTCCCAAAAGCCTTCTCCTCTCCTGCCATCTCAAACAAAACCTCCTCAAACTCCAATGTCCCTCCCATCTATTACTCTCAAGGTTTACTTTGGTGGTTAACAAAACTTTCTGTGTAAGGGGCAAATGGTAAATGTTTTAGGCTGTGTGGGCCATGTGGTTAAATACAAGTTCTCTCACTGAAGCATGAAAGCAGCCATAGATAATAATTCCAATAAAGTTTTATTTATAGAAACAACTTTGAAGACTGGGTGTTGGTAGTCTGAGGGCAGCAGTTGACTAATGCCTGATCTAACAGGGAACTTATACATTAATAGTTGTATAAATATGAAAATTGTGAGTGGTGTTCACAAGGTACTTTTAAAACCCATTAGGAGAGATCTGACCTCAGGAATCCTTGCACCAGAAAAGACATTTGTGCAGAGCTCTGACGAATGAATAGGAACAGGCAAAGGAGAGCTTTCAGAACACAGGCTGTGCAAATGCCCCAAGAAGGGAAAGCAAGCAGATGGCATGTTTGTAAGTTAAAGTCAGAGCCAGAGCGCATAATAGGATGTTAGATTAGCTGTGCCTTGCCCAGATTTGTTGGCAATGATATTTAGTCTCTATCCAAAGGAACTGATTTTTGTATGAAGCATTCATTATTTATTGACTAAAATCAGGAACTGTACCAGTTTGACTACTCATGAGTAGTTCTAAGATGTATCATACTTGCCTCTGAGCATCACTTTCCTCCATCAACAAAATGAGGATTTTAAGAATTTGGTAATGAGCATGAAAATATTGAAATGTTATGTAAGTATTCCTGATTCTTCTCTAAAGTAGAATAAACTTGTAATGAGGAAGCAGTAACTAAGGTTACAAGTCATTACTCCTAATGCAGCTGTATAGGGCAACTACTGAAATCTACAGTTCTGAGTTTTATTTTTCTCCTACTTTGGGTGGGACACACAAAAGCACATTTTTTAACCCTTTTCTAGGTGACACTCAGCCAAAAGAAGGCTGACTATACTAGTTTATTTAAAGCATGGTTCCACCTTTCCAGCTGCTGCTTTTATCTCTTTGGTTAAACGGAATTCAGAGGTGAGGCTTTGATTTTTTTAATAACACCTATTTACTGCCTTCCAGTCCACAAAATCAGTGAAGACACCAGGAATGTCTGGCTTCAGTATATATTGTTCTGTGCCTAGCACATGACATGGTGCTTAGTCTACATTCGTGGCTATAAAAATATTTAAAAAGAAATCACACATGCCCTATAAATTACTAGCATAAATTAATGCCTGAAGTTGAAGCTGCTGTTTAAGTACCTAGATATATAAGTAGCTTGGGATAAATAAGAGATAGACAACATAAGGTGATAGAAAGAATGTGAGCTTTGTAGTCAAGAGAACCTAAACTGGAATTCTGTTACCTACCACTGGGTCTGTAACCTAAGCAAATTCCTTTGCCTTTCCTAAGCATCATATGGTTTGGTCTAGTCTGGTCTGGTTTCAGTATGTAGCCCAGGTTAGCATCGAATTCATGCTCCTCTTGCCTCAGTCTTCTGAGTGCTAGAATCACCATATCCAGCATGAGTACTATATTCAGCATGAGTACCACATCCAGCATGAGTACCATATCCAGCTCTAATAAGCGTGTTTTTTTTAATTTAGAAATGTGAATAATATTACTTTGCGTTGGCAGCATATAAGTTATCTGGTATAATACCTTATATTTGACTATTATACTGACAGCTATTATCTTAATGTATCATAATAGTTTTATATGTGCAGAATTCATCCTCAGAGGAAATACTTTATAATAAAATTAGTAACAGAGAAAAAGACTATACTGTGTCTCAGTTAAGTTTTGGGAATTTAATGGAATAGAACCAGAAGATTTCAGAAATGAATAGGCTCCTATACTGACCAGTAAATGTTCCAGGACTTAAAATCCAATTCATCGATTGTGACTCATCTGTGTATCAAATGTTGTTGTATGACAAAACTTTTCCTGGGGAGACACAACACACACACATCTACTCACACTAGTTAGGGAGCCCATGACAGACCAAAGTACAGATAACACCAAAGTCCAACTTGGTGAACCATGAGTTTTATTGTGGTTACTTACAGGATTGGTGAAGGTTTACTTACAGGCGCAGAAATGACTCAAAGTATCAGTAGCAGTCCCACCCTAGCCTGGGTGACAGCTCACAAAGCTGGGGACCTGGAGCACACAGTACAGCCTGCAGGCAGCTCAACAGGTTGAAGTCTCCTCTAGGGGTCTTCTTTCAGTTCAGTTTGTCTGAGTCTTCTTCCTGGAATCATCTATGCAGCTTCCTTCCATTCGAGAGGGCCTCTCAGCTTGTATTGCTTACTCTGGTGTGTTGAGGAAACTGTAGCGAATCTGGTCAGTTTTAGGGACTTGCTGAAGCTATTTTGAGTTGTTTACCTTCCTGCTTAAGGAGCTTCCCTGCAAGATGGAATGTTCCAATCTTGGAGGAAACTGCTACACAAGTGCCCTTATGGGTCCTAAACATACAGTAACAAAAAATACAGCCATGGCAGCATAGGACTTATAGTCTGAGTCAGAAAGAAAACATTTAATATGCTAACTGTATTAGAGACGAAAACTGTAGGAAATAAATGATATGGGTACATAAGAGAACAAAGGGTATGTTAGGTAAGAACATATACATAGAAAAGTTTTGTAGCTCTATAAGAAACTTCTGGGAACTGAAGAAAGTAGGGCAGATGCTGGTAATTAGAATAGAAGCAGTGATGTCCAAAGCAGTTAATATATGTCACATTAGAATTTAGACCAACTCTTAAAACATTTCTGAATGATGAAAGAAGAAAATGAAACGTGTTGAATGTTTGATATGTACAGAATAGCATCAGAGACTTTTCAGATGAAAAGGGTTCAGGAGAGTCAGTTAATTTGGGTAAGATTACAGGACTCCTAATTAGGAAGCTAGAGCTGTATTTAAATAGATGAGAAAAGCTCTTTAGAAGCCAAAGTGTGATACCACTGTAAATTATTAGAAGATAACACTGTCTTCTCTTTTCAGGTTTCTTGACTACCACAACTAAGGCAAGTTATGACAGGAGGCCAGTGGACATAACTCCTTTAGAACAAAGAAAATTAACTTTTGATACCCATGAGCTGGTGCAGGACTTGGAAACTCATGGTGAGAAACAAGTACTTGAAAGAAGAAAATTAGCAGCATTCATATAATAAATTTCCAAGTCAAGACAGTGGCACTGTTACCAACAATTAAGAGGAATTTTTGAAACAAGTGCCCACCATACACCACAATGTTTTATAGTCACTTAAAATTGTATTGTTGGGGAAAGATATATTGTAAAAAAAAAAATTGTATAAAGTTATATGTACAAAGTAATTCCAGTGAAGTAAAAAAGAAAAAAAAACTTTTAAAGGCTAATAGTAAATTCTAGATGGAAGTATAAATGTTGAAGAATAAAAAATTAAGGAATAGGGCTGGAGAGATGGCTCAGAGGATAAGAGCACTGATTGTTCTTCCAGAGGTCCTGAGTTCAATTCCCAGCAACCACATGGTGGCTCACAACCATCTGTAATGAGATCTGGTGCCCTCTTTTGGTCTGCAGTCATACATGCTGTATACATAATAAATAAATAAATCTTTTAAAAAAATTAAGCAGTAAAATATTTCCAGATATGGTAATATCTTACAAGTGAACAGCTGATTGACATTGCAGAATGGTATTGAAAAACATTAAATCTGCTTACTGAAATTCTAGATAAACCTAAATTAAGGAGTTCTTATGAATCAAAAAAAGAAAGTTTAGTAATTTTATAGAAAAGTAGCCAAAGGCCATGTAAAAAAGCAGTACACAGAAAAATAACTAAAATGTATGTGAAGGTGCTTAACCTCACTATCAACCAAGTAGAAATTGAAGTACAAGTGAAAATAATACCACTGTGTTGCCAATTATATAAGCACTATCAAAAAAAGACTAGACGTGTTCAGTTATGTTGTAGATCTAGTTATATTAGGAATTACAGAGTACTTTTAGAATAAGATAGCATTGTAACCGTTTTAAGTATAATAGTTGAAGTGTTGAAAGTTTGTTAGCTGTCTCTTCTACTAGTAATGTGATGTTTTAAATGCTGATTTTCTTGTTGTGTGCAGGATTTGACAAGACACAAGCAGAGACAATTGTGTCGGTACTAAGTACATTATCAAATGTCAGCCTGGACACTATCTATAAGGAGATGGTAACTAAAGCTCAACAGGTAATACGTCCATTGTTTATCACTCCTGGGAGTTTCATTAGATCATTTCTCCTAAGGAAGGAGGAAAGGAAGAATTTGAAAGACCTTTCATATAGTCTGTCTCAAAACAGAAGAACTGGAGTGTCCCTAACAGTGTGATACCAAGAGTGGAATCCAGTCATCTTCCCAGTGTGAAATAAATGTGGTATTTCAAACATGAAATGGTGGTAGACTTTAGTGAAACACCTTTTCTCCTGGAAAACCCTCCAAAGTAGAAGAGTTAGCCTTTGTATATGATGACACATTTACTGTTTTTATGTTTGTATGGTTAATCTTCACAGACTTTGAAAGCTAGAAGGGACTAATATGGCTAGAAAAGACTTTATAAATTACCTAGCTAAAATGTCTAAATCTGACTGGATATGAAATTCAAAAAAAAAAAATGTAAGCTGGGTGGTGGTGGTACACGTATTTCATCCCAGCACTTGGGAGACAGAGGCAGGCGATCTCTGAGTTCAAGGCCAGCCTGGTCTACAGAGTGAATTCCAGGACAGCCAGGGCTACACAAAGAAACCTTGTTTCAGGAGAAAAAAATTCTTTTAAACATCATTTATTGAGGGTGGGAGTGCATGCCATGGCACAGGCGTGGAGGTCAGAGAACATCTTGCAGGAGTCAATTCTCTCCTTCTGCCATGAGGGTCCAAGGATTGAAATCAGGCTGTAAAGCTTGCCAGCACACATGCTTACCTACTGAGCCATTTTGTTGACTTGTGCATGGGTTGAGTGATTTTTAAGACTTTTCATTTTTCAATGATAGTGGACAAAAATAAATAAGATATTGAACTGTTCAAAAATCTGTTTTCTTCTTACAATTATTTTTTCAAATTTAGTCTTTTTTTTTCTTCCGATGGTTATTTCAAAACACAAACATAAAAATTTGGATTTCTTACATAAAATTAGAATCTGTTTCATGGAATTTAATTATTTTAAGGGTTACAGAAAATCAAAAGCTCTTAAAGATACTATAATCCTTAATTGGAAATGGAAACACTTAATCTCTTATGTTTAACTTGCCTTTCAATTTTGCATTATTTTAGCTTACCTTATTTCAGGGTCATCACAGGCTAGTAATTAAGTGAATAAAAAAAAAAGCCATGCATTTAATTAATTCTCCCAAAGCTCTGATCTATCTTCTGTTGATCTATCCAAAGGAGCTACTGACATTTTCAATAAAATAACTTACTATTAAATTTTATGCCTGTTTTTTATGCAGTTAAAACTATGATTTGGGGAATATTCCTGCTGCCAGAGCCACGTAATCCTACATATTAAAAGTAGCATAAATGTAAAAATGTTACTATTAAACTCTCGGCTTTTTAAAGTACTAGTTTGTGACGTTAAAAATACTCTTTCATCCAGGAGCCTAACCCCACCTCTAGGACAAAAGAAAGCACAAAGATGACATGAAGCATAGAGCTAAGGTTCAGGGCCATCTGGCAATCACACCACCATATGATCACTTCAGAAAAGGCCACTGTAAGTCTGCCAAGACTTATGACTCCACAGACGGTAGAACAGTCACATGAAACAGATGTGGCTGCTTATAATGCATTACAGCTTCACGTTTAAAGGGTTTGATAGGCACTTGTGCTGTTTTGTAGACTTTTTGGATCTCAAGCTGTATTTCTATGAAGAATGTAGGTAGTTATTTCTGTTTTACCAATAGGGAAACCAAAGAAGTAGGTAACTTGTTGAAAGTCACACAGAAAATGGCAGTTTAGGTTCAAACAGCTTTGTAAACCATTCTCTTTGTGAAATTTGATGATGTGTGCATTGTTGACCCTTTGAAGACCAAACTGTCTTAGCTTTGAGCTAACTTAGTTTCTTGACCATGTGTCTGAAGTTGCTATGCCCTGTTACTGAAAACTGAAGTCAGTTTTCAGTCTTTCTTACCCACACCAGGCAGTGGAGAACTGTAACTTTAGAACTGAACTGTGGCTCTTCTTGCATGGACCTTCTTGACTAACAAGCTCTGGAAATACGGCCCTCTCAAGATTACACATTCTTGTTTTGAACCACCTAATTTTAAGAAGTTGAATATGGAACCAGATTTCTTTGTAGGGTTGCTGGGAGCCATTTCTGCAGAAATGTTCTTCTGCTAGGTATAGTTAATGCACACTGAGGATGAGGCCAGAGGGTCAGGAATTTTGTTGAAAATGTTAAAGTTAATTTTTCTCAGCTGTACAGGATTTATTACAAAAACTAATAAAGTATTCTCTAAGTATTTTTTAGAATTATGTAGATCAAGACCTTTTCTGCAAAAATCAAGTTTAAAGTTCTTCTTTATAAAGAATCTGTCAGGAGTTACTGTTTCTTTCATATTTTCTTTGTAGTGTCAAATATAGGAAAGAGACCAGGAAATGTAAACAAAACTATTATGTTGTGCTGATAAAGGGCAATTATTTCAGCTGTATATCTTATTTTCTTTTAAAACCATACCTATTCAATATCTTAGTATTTTCATGTGGTAGAAAAGTCTCTCAAAGTCAAAACACTGAAATATTATTAAAAAACAGAACTGAGGGGCTGGAGAGATGGCTCAGCAGTTAAGAGCACTGGCTGCTCTTCAAGAGGTCCTGAGTTCAATTTCCAGCACCCACAACCATCTATAAAAGGATCTTATTCCCTACTCTGGCATACATGAAGACAGAGCACTTATATACATAAAATACATAAATTAATCTAAAAAAACTCTGAAGCACTATTTGTTCAGGAACTTACAGGAGCTACATAAGCACTTTTGTTAGGATTCTCTTCATTAAAAGACCAAGATATTTCTCTTCACTGGGAGATAAAGTTTTCTTCCCTGAATTTCCTCATTTTTATTTTTATATTTTAGATATGTGGGTTTCATATGTATTTTTTATGTAACCAGTAATTGTACCTGTTAGCATGTTGACATATTCTTTTAAAATTCTATAAAACAATTAAAAAATAAAAGGATGCTGCCATCCATACATCACTGGGTTATTTTTATTTTATTTTCTAGGAAATAACAGTGCAACAGCTAATGGCTCATTTGGATTCCATCAGGAAAGACATGGTCATCCTAGAAAAAAGTGAATTTGCAAATCTGAGAGCAGAGAATGAGGTGATAGAACTTTTAACTTACTACTAGTAATAATAAAGTAATTGACCTCACAAGGATGCTACTTAGTAAATATTAAGATCATATAATATTATGTATTACAAGTTTTTAAATTAAAAATTCATTGTTTAAAGCTGGGCATGGTAATGTACACCTTTAATTCCAGTACTTAGGAAGCAGAGGCAGGTGGGTGGATGTGTGGTTGAGGCCAGCCTGTACATAGCACATTCTAGGCCAGCTAGGGCTACAAAAGGAGGTCCTATCACAAAAACCAAAAACAAAATTCACTGTTAACCTTACCTAATCTTTATCTGTAAACCAGTTTCTTGCATACTGAGTACATATTGTAAGGTGTTTATGTAAGAGGAGAAAAATTTGAGCTCAGTATAAATTTTCTAGTAGAGCTTATCATATATTGTTCCTAAAACTGAAAATACTGTGATGTTCTCCATTTTATTTAATGCTGTGTTGTCTTTGTCACTATGAGAAAAATGTATTTAAAATATTATTTTTAAATTCTGTTTATATGCATGTGGCTATGTATATATGGGTGCAGGTGCCAGAGAGGGCATCAGATCCTATGGTGTTGGATTAACAGCAGTTGTGAGCAACTGGACATGATTGCTATAAACCGAATTCAGGCCCCTAGAAGAGCAGTAAGGACTCTTAACCACTGAGCGCATCTCTGCAGACCCTCAAAATGTATCTCTGTAGTTAAATCAGAAATTAAGTTCTTCACTAGCTTAGCATTTAAGATTAATTTTTGCGGGGAGGGGCTTAGGATGGAAGTGGAGGGGGACTGTAGAGAGAGACATACCTTGTGGTACCTGTAGAGGTATCAAATCCCCTGAAACTGGAGTTACAGGCAGCTGTGAGCTATGAAACATGGGTGTTGGGAACTAAACTCAGGTCCTCTCAACTAGGAGCAAACAGCCTTAACCACTGAGCCATGTCTCCAGCCCTAGCTTAAAGATTTTAAAATTTAAAAAAGCAAATCATTTTAAAGGTAGAATCTAATACCAAAACTAAATGTTTTCTACCTAATATTTGTCTAATGAACACAGTGGTCTACTAGTTCTTTACTTTTTTAAGTCATAATTCTGTATTAAAAATCCATAGATATGCAAATTTTGCTAATCTCCGTTTTCAAACTTTTAAAGTAATCCTAGGGACTTTTGGATTGATGCTAATTGTCACCTCTTTTACACCTAGAAAATGAAAATTGAATTAGATCAAGTTAAGCAGCAGCTGACTGTAAGTGAAATTTATTCCACTAATTTTAGAACAAATACCCACTATAAGATTATTTTTAAAAGTACTGATTTTCTTTAAAGCAAGAAACCAGTCGAATCAGAGCAGATAATAAGTTGGATATCAACCTGGAAAGGAGCAGAGTAACAGACATGGTAATGTACTTTTTTAAAAAATTAATTGCATTTTGTTCCTTTTTTGTGTATGTGCATGTATGTGGGCACACTGGTGAAGGTCAGAGGACTGACTTATGGGAGTTAGTTTTCTTTTTCCACCTATGGGTCCTAGGGATAGAACTTGGGTTGACAGGCTTGGTGGCAGGTGCCTTTAGCTACTGAGCCGTCATCTCACCGGCCCAGTAATGCACTTTTGAAGATTTTTTTAAATCATGTGTAGATGTAAGTATGTTGTGTCCCCACATGTGGCTATCTGCACCTGAGTGCAGATGCCCTAGGAGGCCAGAAGGGTCCGGTCCCCTGGAACTGGAGTTATATACTGTTGTGAGCTGCATGATGTGGGTGCCAGACATCAAATTGAAGTCCTCAGGAAAAGCGGCAAATTCTCTTAACGGCTGAGCCATTTTCCCAGCCCCTCCAATGATGTGTTTTTAAATGAAATTGTAGTTATTTATTCCTTTTTAAATTATTTATAACCTTTTTCATTGTTGTTGTTGTGACACATGCAAGGTGAGAGACAACTTCGCAGAGTCAGTCTGTCCTTCACCTGCTGTGGGCTCCAGGGATCCCACTCAGGCTGCAGGCTTGTACGGCAAGTGTCTTTTCCGTTGAGTCATCTTGTGGCCCCTTTTTTCCTTTAACCTTCTGGCTTCATATCCTTTAGTTCACGGATCAAGAAAAACAACTTATGGAAGCAACCAATGAATTTACCAAAAAGGTAAAGTTAATACATAGAAGTTTCCCTTCCACTTATTCATGTTCCTTGCTTGTATAACCACTCTTGTATGCATCAGTTTGTAAGCCTGGATTAAACACCTAACCTGTAGAATGTGATTTCGTCACTGCTACAGTTTTCCAGCACTCTGGGGAAAGCTGCCCCTAGGAAGTGGGGTTCCATGGGCTGCAACCCTGGAGTAAGAATGAAAGCTTACCAGGGCTAGAGAGAAGACTCAGCATACCACACTCACAGAGGACTACAGTTTGGCTCCTAGCACTCACATCAGGCAGCTCACAACCACCTGTACTTCCTGTTCCAAGGGATCACATGCCTGATGCCTCCAGCGCATATCCACACACAGACACACACTCTAAAATAAAATAAATCTTTTTAAAATATGAACTAAGGGCCGGGCGTTGGTGGCGCACGCCTTTAATCCCAGCACTCGGGAGGCAGAGCCAGGCGGATCTTTGTGAGTTCGAGGCCAGCCTGGTCTCCCAAGCGAGTTCCAGGAAAGGCGCAAAGCTACACGGAGAAACCCTGTCTCGAAAAACCAAAAAAAAAAAAAAAAAAAAAAAAAAAAAAATATGAACTAAGGATTAGGCATGGTGGTACATGTTTTTAATCTCAGCACTTGGGAGGCAGAGGTGGATCTCTATGAGTTCGAGGCTAGCCTGGTCTCTACATAGTGAGGTCCAGGTCAACCAGAGCTACACAGTGAGACTCTGTCTTGACTGTCTTGGAAATAACACCTCCCCCCAAAAGAATTAAGTTTTTCATGACATACTAATTTATTTTTATATAGACAGTAGCTACTTTTATAAAAAAAATAACAAAAATTCACTACTGTTTAAGTAAATGTCTAGATTTAAATAAACAAATATCTTTAAAATTTTTAAATCATAGTAAATATACATGTACTTATGTCTGCTAATGCATTTAATCTTCAGGTCAGCCTCTATAATTAGTATTATTTCTACTTTAGCAGTTTGGAAAATGATGCACAAAAAGGTTAAAACCACACAGCCAGTAGTTGATAGAGTTGAGATAAGAACATAGATTCTAGGGGATGGAGAGATGAGTCAGTAATTAAGAGCATTGGCTTCTCTTCCAGAAGACCTAAGTTCAATTCCAAGCACCCATATGGCAGCTCACAAGTGACTTTAACTCCAGTTCCAGGAGATCAGACACCCTCACAAAGACATATACATGCAGGCGAAACACCAATGCACGTGAAATAAAAATAAATAATTTTTAAAAAAAGAATACAGATTCTAATCCAGAAGATTCTAATCCAAATGTGCTATGTAATCCCAGAACTCAGGACTGTCATGAGTTTGAAGCCAGGCTGGGCTACTATGTGATATCCTGTCTCAAATCAAGAACCCAGGCTCTAAACCCTGTACTTAGAGGTCTTGTTTACATTCTCAATAATCCTGTAATATAATCATTAAATAGTAAGTAAACTCTAGCTTTCTGATTTAGCCTCATCCTTTTCTTAGAAAGTTCTCTTGTTCAGAATTTAGTAGAAGGGAAGATCACCTGTGCTTTCAGGAATCCATTTTCTTATACTTCTTGGCCAGAGAAAGTAGATAATTAAGGAAATGAGCAAATTCTCTCAGCTAATTTCTGAGTTCTGCTCCCTATATGTGCAAAGTTACCCACTAGGTATATTCCAGTTCCTTTTATATTGATCTCCATTCATACTATAACCTTGGATGATTTTTTTGGCAAAATATATTTAAAATATGTCTTTATGTTTAAGGTGTTAATAATATTCCAAGGACTTTACACATAAAATGATAGGTCTGGGACCAACATGTTTACTTCTTAGCTTATCATATATTTAGGTCTCATATATCTGAAGAGATTTTTAGTAGACTATGCCCAGTTTGAATAATTCAAGGAAATTGTCTCCAGATATGAAATTGGAGGAATGTTTTTGTCACTTGGTAGTATTTATTTACTATCAATTCAGACTTTTTTAAACGCACTATTAGCACACAACTGAAGGTTTTAATATAAATGTTTTTGTCCATAATACATAGGGACAAAAGTAAAACTCTATTTATTCTGATTTGCTACAGGATACTCAAACCAAAAGTATTATTTCAGAGACCAGTAATAAAATCGACACTGAAATTGCATCCTTAAAAACACTGATGGAGTCGAACAAACTTGAGACAATTCGTTATCTTGCAGGTAAGTCTGTCAGAGAAAGAAATTGCCGACAGGGAATCTTTGGACCTGTTGGGTCCTACCTGTCAGGATAACCATGCCAGGTCAGAGAAAAAAGGAGCTAAAATGTTCTTTATTGCTTGATACCCTGTTCTGCTTGAAGAAGGTTCCAGTTTCAACATCGAAGTTGATTAGGCAACCGGGCAGTTCGCTTAGAGAAAAAGGTGTCTGGCTATCAAGAAAATAAACCAAAGAACAAGGGGTAAAATAATTGAGTAAATTCCACAGTAAAAAAATTCATTTTATTGAAAGGTTTGAATGGTGTTAGAAAGATGACTAAGTAGATGTAGGCTTTTAAAAACACAGCAAACAGAGAGGAGTGGAGGGTACAGAAACATCTTACTTCAAACCAACTGAGCACACAGATACCATCCCCAAACTAGCCTGTCCCCTACTGAGCTCCACAACTTCAATCTCTCCTAAGTTTTATGGCCCCATGTGATGAGAATAATGCATTAGTTAAGTATTACTTGTCTGTTTCCTTTTTCTTAAAAGCAATATATTTTCATTTAAATTGTCCATATAATTCAAGAGCAGTGAAAATCCCCTCACCTTCTTTATTTACTATTAGCAGTTTATATCTTGTCTGCTATATACAAGTAATATATAGACTTGTAAAAAGGAATTACACATTATAATTAACTCTGTGTGTTTAAATGTAACTATATGTCTTAAAATATATTTTAACATTAATACACATCTTTTTATTACAAAAGATAGCATTCTATTGTATCAAAATGTTATAATTTCCTCAACAATGTTGCTTTGAATTCTTCATCCTTAAGAGCATTGCTACTCTGAACATCCATATATGTGCATGCTTTTCTAAGGACACACACTTCTATACCCTTGTTGCTATGCACATTTGAAAATTTGGAGTCAGAAGGTACACCTATTTTAAATGTCTGTATTAACAAAATACTATAAAAAAAATTCCTGATCATAGTGGTTTTCTGGCCAGCCACTGTTTGTGGTGATTTGGCAAGTTAGAAGATGAAGGAGCCAGCCTTCAACTGATTATAGCACTTTCCTTAACTCTGAGGGCTCTGTTTTTTATCTCTTTAACATTAGATTCCTGCTTAAAATTCAGATTAAAAAATAATTCTACAGCTAGGCTTTGAAAACCCCTATTCTAGAAAAGTCTGTAGAACTGAAGGCCTTGAGCTTAACTGTAATGCTGAGGGAAATTCCAAACAGCCATTTGGAATGTTCATTCTCTTCTAAAATCAGTCCCAAAGCAACAAAGGCATGGATGGTTTCCAGTCCTACCTGCCATTTTCCAATATTCTCTTGAGTAGTCAGTCACCTAAAGAATACCATAGTTTAAACAACTCCTTTTACCCTCCAAGTTGAAGATGGTGACATTTTCCAAAAAGCTTCCATTCAGCAGTTTAGATCTACAAGGCAAATCTAATAGACTTAGTGGTAGCAAAAGAATAAGCAAATTAGCAATTGTTTTAGAAAAGATTTTCCTGGGTCTGGAGAGAAGGCTCAGTGGTTAAGTGCACTGGTTGTCTCCTAAATGACTAGGGTTTGATTCTCAGCACCCACGTTGTAGCTCACAATCATCTATAACTCCAGTCCCAGGAGATCCAATGCCCTTTTCTGGCCTCCACAGGCACAAAGCACACACATAGTTCACAGACATACATGTAAAATACACATACACATAAAAATAAATAAATAATAAAGATTTTTCCTGAGTCATCCTTCTTTTGTTTTTTTCACTGAGGATTTAGAACCAATAATATGAGGCACCTTCTTTCCTCCTTCTTTAAATATATTTTAGTACTGTTGTTACTGATAAGCATTTTAGGAAGCTGCAATTACCTATTTTTAAATAAATAGGAAGATATGGCATGAGTGGATCTATTTGTCCTAGAATACCTGAGACGTTGCTAACACAATAAGGTCCCATTTATTGAAGATTCACAAATACCAGGCATGGTAGGATTTGGCTGTCAATTTGGCCAAAACTTATAGGCTTAGTCTCTCAAGTGTCTGGAAATACAGGCATATACCATCTGTGCCCAGAAACCTCAACTGAGAAAACGCTTCCATAAGATCAGCCTGTAGGCCAGCCTGTGGGGAATTTTCTTGATTAATGATTGATGTGAAAAGACTCAGCCCACTGTGGGTGGTGCCACCAGCCTCTGGACAGGCTGAAAGCAGGCTGAGTATGCCAGTTAGCCATCTGGTTTCTGCTTCAGTTCCTGTCTCCATGTTCTTGCCTGGAGTTTCTGTGCTGACTTTCCTCAGTGATGGAGTGTGACCTGAGAGTGTAAGATAAACTAAACCCTTTCCTCCCCAAGCTGCTTTAGCTATAGTGTTTATTACAGCAATAGAAACCCCAAGACACAGTGCTAGTAACTTTGAGGTACTGCTTACATTTTCTGACAAGACACCTATATTTTTAAATTTTCATTTTTACCCTCTAAAACACAGGAAGCTATTGATGTAAATCTTGCTTTACAAATGCCTTTTATCCTTAGTTTAGTTTTCTAGGGAATAAAGAGCATGCGATATAAATGTGATTTTCTTTGTTTCTGTTCATTTAATTATTATTTTACTACCTGAAACTAATTAAGCTCTAACTTGTAACAGTTTCTTTCTTTCCACAGCCTCGGTGTTCACTTGTTTGGCAATAGCATTGGGGTTTTATAGGTTCTGGAAGGAATATTGACACTCCTGCTGTTGGCTGCTGATCACTCCATAGAATGGATTTACTACAAATTCTCCAAATACTTATGGACTAAATACAAGTGTTTTGGTATTTTACTTTTCTGTTGTATGACTTTATATGTTGAAAAGCTGTCTCCCAAAGCCTGGTTTGAGATAGAAGGGCATTTCGTCCTTATCCTTTTGATAACTATAGCAACAAAAACAGTTTTGCATTTGAGCTTTGTAGCTTTGTGAATGAAGTAGTATTTGTTATCAGATTGCATACTTGAAGACAGTTTCATAGTCTACATACTTACTGGATTTTACTTCCCTGCTTATTATTGCAGTTAGATTTTTATATAAAATAAAATACTACAACAAAGTTGATTGGATTTTCCAAGTGACTTCCTATATAAGTAGAGATTTTTTGTAGTGAATAATAAATTTTAAAATAATGTCTATCCCATTGCAAATGTGTTATACTTAATATGAAATCTATAGAGGTACTCTGATTATTATGTGTATCTTTTAAATTTTTCATATGTACAGCAGTTTGAGGGGTGGCGGGTTTTTGTGTTTTGTTTCGTAAAGATAGCTCGCAAAATATGACACAGATACTTATTATTATTAATGAAAGCTCGGCCTTAGCTTAGGCTTGTTCCTAACTAGGTCTTATAACTTAAAATAACCAATATCTTTTCATCTATGCCTTTTTTTTTTTTTTTTTTTTTTTTTTTGGTCTTTTCAAGACAGGGTATCTCTGCGTTGTTTTGGTGCCTGTCCTGGATCTTGCTCTTTAGACCAGGCTGGCCTCGAACTCACAGACATCCACCTGGCTCTGCCTCTGGAGTGCTGGGATTAAAGGCATGCATCACCACTGCCCGGCTATCTATGCTTTTTTACAGCTCAGTTACCTTTCATCTGTACTTGCCCATCCTGCTTCCTCATCATCTGGCTGGTGACTCCACTCTCCCCTCTCTCTCCCCAGAAGTCCCGCCTATCCTCTTCTGTTCGGCTCTTTATTAAACCAGTCACAGTGGCACATCTTCACACAGTGTAAAGGAATATTCCACAACAGTTTAAAACCATCTCAAAGAGAGTTGGGGATTGGAACTTCCTGGACCCAAAAAAGAAAAAAAGAAACTCAAATTTTATTCTTTTCCTTTTGTTGTTATCCAGTCTTCTACATTTTTCTTGGTTTTTGTTTTTGGGGTTTTTTTTTGTTGTTTTGGGGGATATGTGTGTATACAGGTGTGTTAGTACATGTGTATGCATGTGGAAGCCAGACATCATCAGTGGGTATCTTCCTCATTCATTCTGGATCTTTTTTGAGACAGGATCAAAATCAATCAATCAATCAATCTCTCTCTCTCTCTCTCTCTCTCTCTCTCTCTCTCTCTCTCTCTCTCTCTCTCTCTCTCTCTCTCCTCCCCCTCTCCCCCTTGCCTGCCCTCTTTCCCTCTCCCTCTCCCCCCTCCACTCTTTCTCTCTCCTCTCACACTCTTCCCCTCCCCCTTTCACCCCCCAAGCTTGGGGCTTACCATTTCTGCTAAACTGTCAAAGCTCAGGCACCATCTGTCCCTGCCCCCGGTGTTGGGATTACCGACACAGGCTGTATGCCCAGGTTTTACACAGGTGCTGTGGATGCAAGCTCAGGTGCTTCAGGCACTTTATACATTGAGTCATCTCTCCAGCCTCTGTATTTTCCTTACATCTTAGTTCTCTATCCAGGTTCAAAGTGCTTAGCATTTCACAAGATTTCATAATGCCTTGGCAAGAGCTTTTTAAGAATTAAACAAGTTTAATTCAAAATAATCCTGCCAAATTTTAAGGTACAAACTATGTAGGAGATAAAAAGTATCTTGGTGTCTCTTTATTTGAAAGAGGATCACATGTAGTCCTGGCTGGCCTCAAATGGGCTAACCAAGAATGACCTTGAACCTCCCAAGTGCTAGACTTACAAGCATGTGCTACTATGCCCAATTTTATGTTGTGCTGGATATTGAACCTAGAGTTCATGCATGCTAGGCAAGCACTTTCCAACTGCTCTCCACTCCATCCCAGCCAAGCCATTTTTAACACTTGCTTACTGACTTTTGATGAACCTGATCTGATCTCAGCAATCAGGTTCTCCTGATGATACCAGGTTAAAATAGTCACCACATATCTTGCTGGCTCACCATAATAAGAAAGAGGAATAGAATGGAAATGTTCAGAAACTAAATCAGAACCACAGCCGCTTTTTGGTCAACAAAAAACAAAGTTTCTAAATTCAAGGGATTATAGGGGAAAGGAAAAAACAAGCCATGTGCTTTCATCCTGCTGAGTCTGCCTCTTAACTATATTCCCATAAAGCTTCCAGCAGAGAGCAAAGATGGAATTCTGAACCAGATTATCTAAGGGGGCATTCTTAGCAAAAGTATAGCATGGGGGTTTTTTTGTTTGGTTGGTTTTGTTTTTTTTAAGAATAGATTTTCACTCATGTAAAGCTTTTGAGTGATATTTGGTGATTGTAAAGTTGTTCTATGTAAAAACTTACTACTTTAAAAATTTTTCTTCCAAGTCTAGATACTTTGTAAAAGTTAAGTCATTTGAATAAATAAAATGTTTTGTCAAGGTGGGTGAATGTGTTTAGGTGCATGCATACATGCATGTCGTCTTGAGACAGTCACTGTGGAAGCCAGCTGCCACAAATTCATAATACTCCCTCCCCAGTCTCCTAAATGCTGGATTTAGAGGTAAGCACTGTAATACCTGACGAAGAACAAAACTCTTAAAACTATATGCACATTAGTAGTAGTAAATACTACTTTCTAGACAGTAAAAGAAATACAACTTTAGCTGGGCCTGGTGGTGCACGCCTTTAATCTAAGCACTTGAAAGGCAGAGGCAAGTGGATCTCTCTGAGTTTGAGGCCAGCCTGGTCTACAAAGAGAGTTCCAGTACAACCAGGGCTGTTACACAGAGAAACCTTGTCTTAAAACCCAGAGAGAGAAAAGAAATACAACTTTATTATGAAACCATAGTGCCATTTTAATAATGTTTATTATCTAGAATTGGATTTGACTATTAGATTGTACCATCTTATATTTCACAGTTTATGTGAATACTTGGAAAATTATTACTCATAAATGTTGGCTTGCATGTATATGTATATAAAAAGTATCCTGAGTCCATGGAATTTTTAAAATCCCTTTGATAGACATTTTCACCTTCAGAACTGAATGATTTCTATTGATTTACATTTATATCATGTTTAAAGTGAAGGGAAAAATCAGTTGTTTATTTAACCTTATTACACTGATTAGTACCTTCTCACAAGCGTGCCCCCAGGAGACACTTTTTTTTTCACTCGATGCTTCTCTTTGGTAGATTCAGATGAGTCCTCTTCCTATGAACAAAGAAAAGGAGAGTCAAATAAAGCTTCATGCTAACATTCTTTAACAGCATCCAAATAGGAAAAAGGAGCCATGCTAAGTATTTTCTGCTCTGATTAAACTTCCTTTAGGAATTTGTATAACCACATCCCCAGATCTAAAGGACTAGTACTTTGTGTTGTGCTGGATCACAAGACTAGGAGACACCTTGGAAAGTCATTCAGTGCCATCTCTGCTTAATATAGACCCCAAAGGGTGCAACTTGTCACTTCTGCTTCGATCTTGACTAAAGAAAAAACTGCTGTAAAGGATGAATGTTAATGTTTCTCAGTCCCCATAATGTCAGGATAAGCTGTCCCCAGAGCCACATCACAGTGTGTTTTCAGACTGTTTTCCTGTGTAACAGCCCTAGCTGTCCTGGAACTCAGAGCTCCACCTGCCTCTGCTTCCCCAGTCTGGGATTAAAGGCGTGCCCCACCACACCTGGCTCACAGCGTCTTTTCTTGCAGAAGATCGGGAATCAAAGCCTAGTCAGTCTACTGAGACTGAACGGCTCTTAAGTTCCCTGCTGACAGAGAAACTCTACTTTTCTGTCCTCATTCTATGCTTCTTGTTCGTGCAGGTGTTGCTGATATGGGACTTTGTGGGGAGGTTGTTTCTTCTACTAGGAAAATTGACACTGGATGGAACCACTATTTAATTTCTTTTTAAATTTAATCACTATTTAAATTATTGCCCTTTTGATTCTGGCTTTTTTTTTTTCATAACAAAAGTTGTGTATTTGAAACTCAAAATACAGCTCCAGACAGTAAAAAATAATACTTACTCACAGTGGCAAAGAGCGTCAAATTCACAGTCTTGATGTCAGTTCTAGAAAGTATAGTTAGCTCTAGTTTGCAACACAAGTTCAGATAGGCCAAAAGCTTACCCACATCAAAAAAGGTTATAGACAGGATTCAAATTCTGCCCCAACTCAAAGCTCAAAATCTTAGCCTCTTCTATATACCATTTATCAAGAAAAAGAAATGTATTAAGAACACCAACCATAGCCACGACACTGGGGACCTGAATTTTCTCCAGCGTTTCCTTGAGTTGATCCACCTCTGCTCGGTATTCGTCCAGTTGACTCTCTAACTTTTCTCTGCGGAGTCGCTCATAGGCCAGCTGGCCCTGCAGCTCTTTGATGGTCCTAGCAAAAATGTTTTCTCAGTCAATCCGATTTACCTAACAACTATTTTTGTTAAGTGTGGAAAGCATCTACACTTTGAGTTTAAAGCAAATAAAATCATTTATTTGTCAACTGTATTTAGGGTCCTACATGAATCAGCAGTGATTTAAGTACTGGGAATGAGTAGTGACCAAGAAATAAATTAGCAAAATACATGGTATGCAGGAAGGTAACAAGTACTAAGAGGGAGAAAAATAAAGCAGGAAATAGTAATAGAAAATGCGGAGCAGGTGATTAACACTTCTGTGGAGTTAGTTTTTTGTCAACTCCACACAAGCTAGAGTCATGTGGGAAGAGGGAGCCCCAACTGAGAAATTCCTTCCATCAGACTGCCCAGAGGCATGCCTGTGGGACATTCTCTTGATGAAAATGAATGGTGTGGGAAGGCCCAGCCAAGCTCATCTGGACAGGTGACCCTTAGGGTGTAAGAAAACAGGCTGAGCAAGCTATGGGCCGCCAGTCAGGAAGAGCTTCAGTTCCTGCCTCCAGGCTCTTGCCTTGAGTTCCTGCCCTGGCATCTCTTTAACAGTGTGACTTGGAAGTATAAACACTTTCCTCCCCCCAAGTTGGTTTTGATCAATGTTTCATCACAGCCACAAAAAAGCAAACTAGGACAGAAGTTAGTACCAGAGTGAGCTATTGATGTTGTTAGGAACAGGCAAAAACACCTTGTCCTAAGTACTGCTATTTTGATTTCAGACTCCATTTTACTTGTAGAGCGAAACAAAGTTCACATCCCCAAGCCCTAGGGGAGCTGGGGACCTTCTAATAGCTGACCCACCTCCTCCTTAAACAGAAATAGTCTGTTATGCATCTTTAGTTCTCTAGAAACATTATGGCTGTTCCTAACAACATAAGGAACAAATGAATCTGATTGGTTAGACTGAAAAGCTTACATTATATGTCATTTAACAGTGATGGAACACATAGGGAAAGCCCCCAATCTTTGAATCCTGATTGGTGGAAAAATGTAACTGTAACTTGGCACAGATGTTTGTGGAGTTTGCGCTTAAATATTTGCTGAAATGAACATTTGGGGACAAAGTCAGCTCCCGAATCTGTACTGTGGTCTCTGACCAATTAGTTTCTGTAGTACTACTGCCCTGCAATAAATCTTGCTTTTCGGAACCTGTGTCTGCTTGGGTTGATTCAGAGCCTTGGACCCACAACACAGTGACAGACCTGGCCATGTTGTTCTGGGGAGCACTGTGGAAGCTTTCAGAACTTTGGGCTCTAAGTACTAAAAGCTTAATGAACTTTTGTAGGAGCTCGGAAGTAAGGATGGTGAGAGATGTAGGATGAGCTGTTTCTCTAAGAGGCTGAGACTCTGTCGGGGCCATTCTTGTGATCTATCTGAGCTAAGATCTATGGAAGCCGGCCTGTGCTTCACTGCAACAGCAATACTGTCAGCTAGGGCTGAAGAGTCAGCTGTGACTAACAAGAGCCCAGCACCACTGGAGGGAACTGGGTTTGCTGGGCTAATTAACACCGGTTGGCTGAGGCTGAGGAAGCAGCCGTGATTAACAAGAGGTCGGAATTACTGAGGTGAAGTGTTCTGGCAAGTATTTCCTCAGGGTCAGCACATGGAAGCTGTGGTCCAGTTGTGGGTCAAGGCGGCATCTTAAGCCAGAAGTTGAACTTGGTAACACTTAAGACTCTCCCAGGTTCCAGGCATGTGGTGCACAACTTTAATCCCAGCATGCAGGAGGTAGAGGCAGGCAAATTTCTGTGGACTATATAGTGAATTCCAGACTGCCAAAGCTACTAAGACCCTGTCATTATTTTTTTTTTAAGTAACAATTTATGTTTTGTTTTGTTTTCAAATCAGGATCACTCCATTTAGTCCTGGCAGTCATGGAACTCACTACATAGACTAGGCTGACCTCAAATCACAGAGCTCTCCCTGCTTCTGCCTCCCAAGCACTGTGCCACATGCCAAGAAGGAAAAAACCTTTTAACTCTTAAAGTGTTTTAATTTTTAAAAGACATTAGGACTTTTAAAAGTTATACTATGTTTTATATTATAATATTAACATGAGATCTTAGGGATGAACAAGAAAGGTTGGTTTAATAATTACATATTTGTGCCAAACTGACTAGGGTCAATTGGGCTGGTCAGTTTTTTGTCAATATCACAAAAGCACATCTGGAAAGAGGGAACAACAAATAAACCCTTTCTCCTCCAAACTGGTTCTGGGGAGTGTTTTATCACAGCAACAGAAAGGGCAACTTCATATGCAGTGCCTAGGGAGACTTTACTGAAAAGAGATTTGAGCCACGTCCTGAAAGGAATGAGAGAGAAGTGTTTAGACACTGGAAAGATCATTCCAGACAGTAGGGAGTAAGCCCTAAGAAAGGATTCTGCCTAAGCAAATACAAGAAAGCTACAGGCTAGCATGACTGGAATAGTTTAAATAAGACAGTCATGTAGATTAGCGGTAAAGAGAACCAGAACAAATACAGCCTCTCAGTCACAGCAAAGACTGGCTTTTATGAGTAAAACAGGAATCCAGGAGAGGACTTGACATTGCAACATGATCTCGTTTAAGCTTTCCTATGATTTTTCTGGACGTTGTGTTAAGAACAAACTACAGGGTAAGAAGTATGGGTAAATAGCAGAGGTCAGTGAGTTGAGACACCTATGAAGAAAATGTGATAATTATCCAGATAAAAGATGCTGTGACTTGAACCAGAGTTTCTGTCTCTATAACAGAATGGTGAGGATAGCATGTTGGGCCTACAATTTAATGAACAAAGAAATGGATTTCATAATTTTTTGATTGGGAAGTTCAACCTAATGAGAATGTTTACAGACCATGTCACCTATGCTGGCTGAAGGATTTAAAATAGCTGTGGTCTCAAGAACTCCATAAATAATGCCAATTTTACAAAATGAAAGTAGTTTGGAAGACTGGAATCACAATGACATGAGTATGTTTAGCACTACTGAACTTACACACTTAAAACTGCTGATATGGTAACTTTATGTTAAGCCTATTATTCCACAACTTTAAAAATGTCTTAGAGAACTCAGGAGGGGAAAGAATGAAACCTAACTCTGGCAGAATGAAAGAACACGTTTCCGGTAAGAAAGCCCCACATGGGATTCATAGGTACTGAAATACAAAGCATTGGCTTTAAGGACCCTACTTCTCAGCCTCCAGCTGTTCTTTCCTCTGCTGTAGCTCCTCTTCTGTTATCCCACCCAAGTGTTTGAAGTTGCTCTCAGCGATTTCCAGAAGTTGTCTGAATTCCACAATTTTCTTGTGGGCTCTCACTGAAAGACAGTCGAACAGGAACCTAATTTAGACAACAGCACAGATGCTTGCTTACAGGATGGTGATTCTCTCTCAACAGTTTTCCTTCTTTTTCTTTGCAACAGCCTTTTAAAAAATATTTATTTATCTTATGTGTATGAGTGCTTTGCCTGCATGTATGTCTGTGGACTACATTCATGCCTGGTACCTGAGGATGTCAGAAGAGGGCACTGGATCTCCTGGAACTGGAGAACAGATGGCTGAGAGCCTCCACATGGGTGCTAGGAGCCAAACCCAGGTCCTCTTCAAGAGCAAAAAGTATTCTTAACCACTGAGCCATCTCTTCAGCCCCATTTGCTTTTTTAATAAAACCAAGTCTGCTGTTTATGGAAGGACTTGATGAAAGTGTGGTATATATGCAGAGGAATAAATATCAGTGATGCAAGCAAGGAAATGCCTAGTTAGAGGATTCTTTATCTGTTATTGGAACATGTACCAGATAATTATGCTACTGATATTATAGGCATGATGGCTTAAAGAAGCTTAGCAGTGTTTTAAGATGAAAAGTAAGCACTAGCTCATGTATTATCTACTGCATGTCAGAAAATTAGTGAAAACTCATGCCAGCACCTTCAGTTTCTCCCTTGATTGAACTCAAAATCTTCGGAAGGCTCTCCCATGTCCTGAAAAATAAGCCTAAGACTGTACCTGGAGCTTTTCAATATTTTTAGAGGAAAAAAATCTAGACATGAATTTCAAATTTTTTTTAGAAAATATAGTTTAAGCACAACTATATATTCCAACCAGAATAACTAAAAGCACCTTCCAAAGATCAAAAGGAAGGAGAACTGACATTTTCTGAGCCTCTGCCATATAAGTGAGGCAGTTCTTATCCATTAGAGTATGAAATGAAGTCTTATAACAATCAGTCAGGGTAGCAATATCAACATTGCTGATTTTCATAGATGAGGAAACTAAGGTTCGGATAGCAACAGAGCTAACAAGTGGTGATGCTCTGATGTCTGAATCCATTGCCTAAGACCTACTGTCCACTCACTACAATAGCTGCTTGTGCTTAGATTAGCCTCAACTCAAACACTTTCTTCTAACTTTCCTCACCACTCAGAGAGTCACTGAAACCATCCTTCTCATTCACTAGAATAAACCACAGCTCCCTGACCAAACACAGAAGAAACATCAAGGTTACATGGCATGGAAATACTCCCTTCCAGATGTGGTGACAAGGGCATTATATAAAGAAGTCTGAAAGCCCATGTCTACTTGCTGGGTGACTTTGGACAAGCAACTTAGCATCTCTAAACCTAAGGCGCTTTATAAATCAAATAATATGATACTCTATAAGTGTTTCTTAAGAGAGAACACAGATATAATCATTCCCATACACTTACTGTGATCAATGGAAGTTTTATAAACTGTAAAGTTCTACAGAAATATTAACCTTTCAATATTGTAGAGTCAAATTTCTGGCACAAGAGTTAAGATGCCAGTAGCTGAAACATCAGCAGAAATGCCACAGAAACAAAATTTGCTCTAATTACCAGACTTCGGTTTAGTTCAAAAAAATTTTTAGCCAGGCGTTGGTGGCGCACGCCTTTAATCCCAGCACTCGGGAGGCAGAGCCAGGCGGATCTCTGTGAGTTCGAGGCCAGCCTGGGCTACCAAGTGAGCTCCAGGAAAGGCGCAAAGCTACACAGAGAAACCCTGTCTCGAAAAGCCAAAAAAAAAAAAAAAAAACATTTTAAAGCATAACACCAATAGAAACCACAGCCCCACCGCTTCAGGGTATCTATTTGTGCCAACATGTATTCTGGGGGTGGGAGGAACAGTCTAACTTAAACTGATTTAGAATGTTTGGGTGGTTATCCATTTGTTATGGACTGCATGAATCTCTCTCAAAATTCACATTGAAGCTCTATATTCCAAGGTGATGTTATGTGGAGATAGGGTTTTCGAAGATGATTGGGGTTAAATACCATGTACTGTTCTTATGAGATTAGTACCACTAGAGGAAAACACTTTAAATGGCTTACATTCCCATCCATGTTCTTCCCCAAATGCTCCTCACTCTTCTATTTTGAGTACATGGTTATATCAAAGTCAAAAGCAGACCCTTCTCTATAAAACAGTCATGTTAGACTTTGATCTAGGACTTCCAGTCCCTAACTGTAAGAAATAAATTTCTGTTGTTTAACTTTTCCAGTCTCTAGTGTTTAATTACAACAGCCTGAGCACATTAAGGCATCATTAAATGGAAGCAGATTATCCTCCAAGTGGTCATCATGACAATAATTGAGGGGCTAGAAATGTTATACCCTTTCTCATCCTCCAGTCTATTATATCCCCAATAGTTAGAATGAAAGTCATTAAACACAAACCAATTAACATGGCTGTCATGGTTTGAATGACAATGTCCCCAGTAGGCTGTGGTATTTGAACACAAGGTCCTAGTTGATTGTTTCAAGAAATTCAGCAGTGCAGCTTTGCTGGAGGAAGTCACTGGGGTTGGGCTCTGAGAGCTAAAAGCCTCCCATCATGTTGAGCTTGCTCTCTTGTAGACGAATTTCTAAACAGTTTTATTAAATAAGAAACACAGAGCCAAATACAGGGGTGAAAGCCCGAGAGTTCCTGTCTCTTCACTCCTTATATTCCTTTCTCTGCCCAGCATATCACTTCCTGTTTCAGCCTTCCTAGTGCTGGGATTAAGAATGTAAGATCCCAAGTGCTGGGATTAAAGGTGTGTGATCCCAAGTGCTGGAATTAAAGGTGTGTGCCACCGCTGCCTGACCTCTATGGCTAACTCTGTGGCTAGCTCTGTCCTCTGATCTTCAGGCAAGCTTTATTTCTTAGATTACAAAAATCACCACAGTCATGGTATTTAGCAACAGAAAAGTAATTAATACATTAGCTCAGCTGTTAGGAACACTGGCTGCTGCTCTTCCAGAGGATTCAAGTTTGGATCCCAGCACCTATATTTAGTGACTCACAACCTGCAACTCCTCCTTCGAAGGCTTCCAAGGGCACCTGTACTCATGTGCACAGATACACACACACACACACACACACACACACACACACACAC
>CABHPR010058307.1:0-13290 GCA_902168415.1 Peromyscus melanophrys | reverse complement strand
AAAAAAAAAAAAATCATATGACATGGTACGTTTAATTTGTAAAGAACTAAAGTCATGACAACCTGATCCTATGATTAAATCTAAAATGAGCTCCTCTTCTAAGAGGTACAGAGGAGTCGGGAAATGGGGTGAATACTGAGGGCAGAAATCACATAGAAGGCTTCCTGGAGGAAGAGAGATGGAGCCATGCCGTCAGAACAGGCACAACAAGTAGAGGGGGCTTGCCTAGAGCTCTGTACTTCTGGCAAGGACCACCCAGAGCAAGGACGGCCTTGGAATGTTGGGCTAAAGAACTGGGATGAGATGTGCTTTGTGAGCTGAACGAGCTGCACTTCATTACCAAAAGCTAGGCAGGGCTTGGGGCACAGCCTGCAGGACTCCCAGCCCTCTCCACGGTTCCTAGCCAAAATATGAGCTCTCTCTTGCTGCATACCTACGATTCCCTCACTACATCCTTCTAAGGGTGGATGCTGTATACCTCAAACAATCAGTTGTATGTTTGTTGATTTCTTTGGTTGCCAGTGATGAAGCTCCAACTTATTTTTAGAACACCCAGATGAAGAGAAAAGTAAGAATGGATCTAGGTTTTTGAAGACAAAGAGTTAGGTAATAGAACACTGTGGGGCCTGTATCTATCACCCCATCTCTACTTGTCTCTTCTTGTGAACCTGGTCTTTGTCTCCACAGACTAACTCCATCTATATGCAGACAATATGAGTTTTGACTTTAAAATTTTACAGCTTCAGCCACCAAAGAGGGACTAACACAACTCTTGGTCTTGAGTCTAAAATTCCTGTTAGGGAGACCCATCAACCTTGCTTGGGTCAGACGTCTGCTCTAGGAGCCACAGTGCCATGGGGGTATGATTGCATAAGAACTGGACATCCTTCATGTGAGCATGTGAATAGAGTGATGGGTGGGAGTGATGTAGTCACAAGGGAAGGGAAGGGAAGCTATGCAGACATTCCAGTATTTGTTCATTGTCGTAACTGTAAACCTTGGCATCCAGCATGAAGATGCCTTAGGAAGCACATGACATTGTTGGCTATAGACAAGAGAAACATGAGGAAGGACGAGCATGCTGTCAGACCAGCCAGCAGAAGGCTCAGCCCCACTCTGCTTGTTGTTTGGCCAGCCTAAGCTGGGCTGGGTCATGCTAGGCATTAGATTCTAGGACGGTTGCTTCCAGTCCTCAAGCTCCTAATATGATCACGTCTAGACAGACGTTCAAGGTCAGGCTGGCCTGGACCAAGCTGAAGAGCTCCCTTTGGGGAATGGCTTTGTGAATTATTATAATTATTTATTACAATGCTCTAGGACTTCCAGGGAAGGCATGAGATGCATCGTTCCTTGACTTGTCTTGTGTCTGTAGGCCTTGACTCTATCTATAGCGACAGAAAGAGAAGGTGAAAGCAAGCTCTGCCAGAGGCCTTACAGTCAACACAATTGAAATAAAGGGGTCAGGGGTAGGGTCTGAGCTTACCAAGGAGGTCCTGACATCCAAAGCAGCCTTAGACTGAGGTGGTAGTTTATACTAATCCCCTTGACCTTGGCTCCCTACCCTAGCTGTGCCCCAGCCCACAACAAAAGCCCTGGGACCTCCTGCAGGTCAATCTGTGTCTCTCCAAGGGTGAGACTTGCAAATAAACAGGAGAGAATTTCTTGACATAAGGGAGGAGCCAGGCACAGGTGGAGGCTGGGGCAAGGGAGTGGATGTGTCAAAATTCAGCCTTGGATCCAGACTGAGGCCAAATTCCTGTGCTGGGCAAACTTTAGAAAGTTTCACTAAGTAGACTCTGAAAATTCTGAAATGTGGAAAAAAAAATACCCAAATGATTTTATTAGTGGGGAATCAGGATCCATTTATTCATTAAGAAAAAGGTTTTTCCATAACAAGACCCCAAGCTACAGCAGTTGGAGTACAGTAGTAGGAATTGGAGCTTTATTTCTCTCTTTATAACAGGTTGAAGTCCAAGTTGGGAGAGTGGTAGAAGCAGGAGGGTCAGGAGTTCGAGACCAGCTTTAGCTTCATATCAAGTTCAGGGCTATATGAAACTATCTAAAAAAAAAAAATCCCAATTGATAGGGATACTTCACAAGGTCACTCAAGAGCCCAGCAACCTTTCATCTTCTCTTTCTGAGTTTCTTACAGTGTTGCTCTTATCTGCACAGAACGTTAAGATCCCTGCTCTGGGGAGAGGAGAGTACACTCTGGACAAGCAATTTCTTGTATGCAAGAGAGGTGAAATTAGCTGATCTTTTCTGCTTACACATAAGAGTCACTAATCTACCTAGGGAGTTGGGAAATAGGGTCTCCAGCTGAGTAGCCATGTGCAGGAGGAAGTGGAAGACAGGTGTGAGAGGCGCTACTAGGGGTCAGGATTGCTCAGAAAGAGGCAGCTGACTTTAGATCCGCAAGGACACTGAGAATTTGGATCCAGGCTTTAGCCTCTGCCACCAAGATGCATGCCCTCATAGTTGCACTTGCTGGCTCTGACACTGAATCAGCAGCCTGTCCCCCAGGTGGCTCAATCTGCTCTGTTTGGGCAAGTCTAGTGCGGGCTCTGAGTGGTGGCTGATCATGACCTCCGGCCCTGATAGGACTCAGATATCTCTGTGACTCACCACAGGAGGTGGCCCAAACACAGGGGCTCAAAGCCTGACTTGGAGGGGCCCAGACAAGCCCTAGGTAGCACCAACTAGAAGAAATGTAGGCTTCTAGAATGATGGCTCTTTTCTCAAATTTGCATCGCTTAGGAGTTGGCAGGGTCTCTCAGATAGCTTGGGTGCTAGGTGAAGAGGAATCCCTTTGGTCTCTTGGATCACGAGTCAGAGATGAGACATGAAGACCCCACCAGAAACTAGGGAAGGAGGGAATAAGTTGGGTGGGTGTGCTCTGGAGCCAGTTGTCTCCACATACCACAGCCCGTGCCTGCAGCATTGAGGAGTACTCTTTCTGAGATTTGCGTGCTGTTGGGACATGCGGCTATAGCTTGGAGGGGACCACCTGTGTGTGGGTGTGTTCACTCTGATGAGCTTGTCGGGAAACTGTCTGTTGTCTGGGAGTGAGTCACGGTGCTCAGCTCCGTGGACCAATCCATGGCAATCCATGAGGCTTGTGGACCAGCACCAGCCTTGAGAGCATTTGGCAATATCTGGCCTCTCAGAACCAGCCCAGGGTTGCTGGCAGTCTCCATTCCTCAGTGGACAGGCGACAGGGTGGGGGGGTGACGGGGTGGGGAGGAATGGGAATAGGTGACCCTTGATTGTGCCAAAGGGGAATTTAAGTCAAGATTCTGAAGCATCAGGTCATCCTGGAGCTCAGTTGTTGCATATTTATAGTCTCAGAGGTGACCGTTGGGGCTCCAGTGACCTTTGGTGAAAGGTCCTGAAGGATAGAAGCTACAAGAATGAATCCATTTGGAGACTGGAGATCACCCCAGCTTTTGAGAAGACCCTAAGTTCCCCAGCAACTTAGAGACCTTTGTCATAATCAATTGTCAGAGCAAGCTAGTTGGCTAGCTAGATCAAAGAGTAGAGGGAAAAAAGTGAAGGGCAAAGGTCGTAATGCATGGAGGGCAAGGTCAGGTTTAGAATCTCTGACATGGGTTGGACTGAGGAGACCTAGTCCGATCTATTCTGACCCATTGCTCTCCCAAGTCAGGGGCTGAGAGAGATGATGTGCATACTTCTAGCTTAATAGTTTTCCTTTTATCCTTGTCACACAAATAATTATACAAATAACTATGTAATTAACTAGATCGTTGTGATAAGCGCGGTGGGAAAAAAAGGCTATAGCAGGGAGATCTAGCCTCGTCTTGCAGAGACAGGCCACCCTGATGTGAGCAAGAGGTGGTCCAAATGAGGAGAGGAAGGACATTCCAGGCCAGAGACAGAACTTCTGCATGCCTGGAGCTGGGCAGTGCTTTGGGCAACCTGCAATAAGGGCAATACATTGCATCATGGGAGCAAGGAGTGGGTGTTGGTGGTGGGAACATGTCAGGAATCAAGAAGAACCTGCAGAGGATGGAGGTGAAGATTACTTGCTCCAAAACGCAACAGGAAGCCACTATGGGCTTGATGGTTGACAAACTCTGATGTGTATTTTAAAAATATCTCCTGGTTGTGTATTGAGCTCAGAGTGGATGTGAGGCGCCAATAAGAAGATCTTGCAGTCATGTGCAAGAAGTCATGGTCCCTGAACCGGGGCAATAGCAGTGACCAGGATTAAGCGTGTTAAAAAGAACTTCTGACAGGCTGAGGACACAGCTTACCTAGCATTTGTGAAGCCCTAGATTCAGTCTCAGGGCTGCATAAACTGGACATAGTTGCATGTATCTGTAATCCCAGCTCTCGGGCGTTGAAGGCAGGAGAATCATAAATTTGAAGATATCCTTGCTTACATAATGAGTGTAAGGCCAGCTTGGGTCATGTCTCAAAATACCAAAACAAAACAAAGAAAGGGGACAGGTGCATCTCAGTTTGTTTTTAATCAGAATGATAAGTCCTTTAGCCATTATAAATAACAAATTCTAAATAGTCCCTCCTCCTCTGTCTTTCATTCTTCCCCACTAAGGCCTCCAATTCTGATAGTCTGACCAGAGGCAGCCCTCTCCACCATTTCTCATGTTTCCTCAATGGGAGGATACTAACTGTGACTCTGCAAGCAACTTCCCACTGCAGTGCATCACAGACGTACTTTGTCAGTTGGTAGCTACAGCTCAAACCCGCTCTTCAGGGGTACATGGTACTCCCAGCAGGGCTGGAGGACAATGTTTTCAGGGTTTTGTTTGTTTTGTTTTTTTTGTTTTTTGTTTTTTGTTTTGTTTTGGTTTGGTTTTGGTTTTTTTTTTTCGAGACAGGGTTTCTCTGTGTAGCTTTGGTGCCTGTCCTGGATCTCGCTCTGTAGACCAGGCTGGCCTCGAACTCACAGAGATACACACCTGGTTCTGCCTCCCAAGAGCTGGGATTAAAGTCGTGCCCCACCACTGCCTGGGTGTTTGTTGTGTTTTGAATTAAAGTCTTACTTTGTAGCCCTGGCTGCCCTGGAGCTCCCTTTGTAGCCAAGGCTGGCCTTGAATTCCTGATCCTCCTGCATTTACCTCCTAAAATCTGGGATTACAGGAAGATTATACCACACCCAGACACATTTGTGGCAGACTGTAATAGATCATTCCAGATGCCCTGTTCAATAGCAAAGTTTTAGTAAACATGAACATTTTACTCTTTTACACTTTTTCCCCTAAAATTGATTAATTTGAATAATGAAAACTTATTTTGTTTTAACTTGCATTTTCCTGGGGGATAATGAGGGTAAACATTTGATGGGCCCTTGAAACCTCTTACTGTGAGAGGCCCCTTTGTACTGGGTTCAACTTTCTTTGGGGCTTTCCTTGAAAATTGCAGAAAGTCTTTATGTAGACAGTAATGTTTTTCTTTAATTCCCACAGATTTAGCAAGTATTTTCTCAGAAAATTACTTGTATTTTTCCTTTATTTATATTATTGTTTGACATTCATGTCTTAAATTATCAGGTGTCCATCGTGGCAGTATATGCCTATAACTCTAGAAATCTGGAGGCTGAGGCACAAGGTTTGAGGGTTCAAGGGCCAGCCTGAGCTTCATAGCAAAACTGTTTCTAAAATGACTAACAACCAAAAGCATGTGGTATATTTTCTTTTTCCCCCCTATTTTCAACAAATTGATTGTGCTTTTACTTTTCAAACTCATTAATTTCTTTCTCTTAACGTTTTTTCTAACATTTTTGTATCTTATTCTTAAAGTATCTATATCACTTGGGACATAAGATTTTTATATTTCAGGGAGCAAGAATCCCATATTTTTAAAGATAGATGGAGCTAGGCACAACAGTGCACACTTGGGAGGTAGAGGAAGAAGAATCAGTAGTTTAAGGTTATCCTGGGCTACAATAGTAAGTTCCAGCCCAGCCTGGGCTACATGAGACCCTGTTTCAAAAGAAATTGAACAGAGATACATAGCCATTTGTAGTGTGAGTCTTAGAGAGTCTTATTAACAAAATCAAACCTGAGCCAGGTATTGGGGTGAACACTGGAAGGTCAGAGAGACAGAACGAGCCACAGCTATCTCACCTCGCTGAATCCTCAGCTGGTCTTGTTTCCTCAGACTGGAGGCCTCTGAGTCCTCATCCAAAATGGGTCTCAGCTGAACTGCTGCTAGAAGCCTGAATGCTTAACCAGCCACATGCTTCTCCAGGCCAAAGGCCTCTCCAGGCCAAAGGCCTCTCCAGGCCAAAGGCCTCTAGTTTCGGGTCCTCACGCCTTATATACCTTTCTGCTTTCTACCACCACTCCCTGGGATTGAAGGCGTGCTTTCTGGGATTAAAGGCGTGGGTCACCACGCCTGGCTGTTTCCCATGTGGCCTTGAACTCACAGAGATCCAGAGGGATTTCTGTCTCTGGAATGCTAGGATTAAAGGCGTATGCTACCACTGCCTAACCTCTGTTTAATATTGTGGCTGTTCTGTCTCTGACCCCAGATAAGTTTATTAAGGTACACAATATTTTGGGGAACACAATACCACCACAGCCATTTATTAGCACCATTTTTGAAATAAATTAATTGAGATGTAATCCACATTCCTTATACCTTTTTAAAGTACACAGTCCACAGGTAGGTAATCATCAGTCTCTTTTAAGATATTTCTAAGACCTCAAAAAGGGACTCCACATCTTTTAGCTGTTACCCAGTCACTACTCTCAGTCCCTGGCACCCTCAAAAATCCTGCACATTTCACAGAAATGGAATTACTTGTGTGGTCTGTGTGACTGCCTTTCTTCACAACGTGTTTTCAGCATTCATTCATCTTATGGCATCCCTCTTTATGGCCAAATGATATTCATTTTTGGTTGATAGATATTTCATTTTCCCTCTATCTTTTGGCTTCTGTGAATAATGCTGCTATAAACATTAATGAGCAAATTTTTACACAGACACACATTGTCAGTCCTGGGTATATACAGTGGAGTGAAATTGTTGGTCAGATAGTGACTCTGTGTTTAACTTTTTGAGGCACCATCAGGCTGTTCTCCAGAGTGGCTGTAGCATTTTATACTACCGCTAACAGTGTGGGGAGGTTCTGATATCTCTCTATGTCCTTGCCAATATTTGTTACGGTTTTAAAAAATATTGATTTTTTTCTGTGTATGAGTATTTTGCCTGCATGTATGTAAGTACATGCAGCGCTCACAGAAGCCATAAGGTGTCGGATTCCCTGGAACTGCAGTTACAGACAGTTGTGAGCCACTATGTGGGAGCTGGGAGCATAACCCAGGTCATTATTAGAGCTGCAAGTACTCTTCACTGCTGAGCATTCTCTCCAGCTACTATCTGACTTTGGATTGGGTCTAAGGTGGAATGTCACTGGCTTTCAAGAGCATTTCCCTGAAGACCAATGGGGCTGAGAGTCCTTTCAGGTGCTTGTTGGTTTTATTCTGTATGTCTTCTATGGAGATGTCTTTGCAGATAATACACCATTGAGTTGAAATGAATGTTTTGTCATATTTTAAATTCCTGTCTGTACTTGTATCCATGAATTGGCTCTCAGGCTCTCTGATTTAGTCCACTTTTCTGGCTTATACCATTAGATTATGGGTGACTTTATAGTGAGTTCATTATCTGATAGCACAAGTTCCTTACACAGGCCTTCCTCAGATATGTTTTCATAAGTAACCTCAGATGTTTATTATTTTTCAAATTCGTTGCAAATTAGGACTGCTGAGATGGCTCAGTAGGTAAAGTGCTTGCTGCACAAGCGTGAGGACCCGAGTTTAGACTCCCAGAATCCATGTGAAGAACTAAGTGCACTGTGCATGTCTTTGATCCCAGCACAGGGAAAGCAAAGACAGGTGGATCTTTGGAGCCTGCTGACCTGCCAGCCTGCTGTGTAGGTGAGCTCCAGGTTCAGTGAGAGAGACTTTGTCTCAAAAAATAAGGTGGAGAACTGTTGAGGAAGACACAAGATGTCAGTCTTTGGCCTGTACATGCACATGCACCCCCACATTCACACACCTGTGGGAGCACGTATATCACACACACATACACACATACATACACACGCAAACACACACATGCACACACACAAATATATTGCACATGAAGTTTTTAGTTCTAAAAATGTTGAATTGGGGATTCTAAAGAAAAAAATGCATCAAATCTATATACTAATTGGCTTTTTATACAATTAATTCCTCCCTCCCTCCCTCCCTCCCTCCCTCCCTCCTTCCCTCCCTCCCTCCTTCCCTCCCTCCCTCCTTCCCTCCCTTCTTTTCTTTCTAAGGTGTGGCTTTTTATATGCTCAGACCTTGTCATATGCCTCTAATATAATCTTGTCACTTTCTCCAAAGAAGAACTTTGCATGCCATAGTGCTTCTTGTTTTTAAGCAACTCTGAGATATTCGATCCCTTTGTCACAAATAATCTCTTTAATGCTTTTTATATTTTACATTTGCATTTGGAAAGGCCTACAGATTTTCACTTATGTGTTTAGCTACCTTCTTAATTACTGAATTAATTATAGTGCTTTTAAGTTAAATTTTATTGGACTTCCTTGTTATACAATGATATAACTTGTAAGTAAACATATTTTGTCATTTAAAAAACCTACAATTTATTCTCATTAGTTCATTTTCTTATCTTACTGAGTTATAGTCTCCAGAAAATGTTGAATAATAGAGCCAATAATGGGCCTGGGCTAAAGCTCAGTGGTAGAGTACTTACCCAGCACATGTCAGTCCCTGGGCTTGAACCCTGGCGCTGCACAATGAAGTGGTTTTCTTCTATGTCAGTGCCACTGAATGTTTGGCTAGCAACACATGCTGAATCTGGTGATTCTTGGATTTCATTTTTGCTATTTTGAGACAGAATCAAACATAGCCCAGGCTAGCTTCAAAATGTCTATGTAGCCAAGGTTGACCTTGAACCCCTGATCCTCCTCCTCTGTCTTGCTAGTGCTGGGGTTATAGACATGTGCCAGCATGCTGGGTCTGATTTTTTTTGACATCTTTTACTGCTATATTTTGTTCCTTTATTCGTTGATGTGGGTATTCATGTAGGTAGATTTTCTGATGCTGACTCAGGTTTGGAGTGTTACAATAAACCTGCCTCTTTTATAGTATGCTATTATGTTGGTACGTTCCCCATCTCCAGTTGGTTAATATCTTATTTCAGACTTTATACTCCTATCAAGCTGTTCTGTGATTTTTTCCCCCTTTCTTTTAAAAATCGATCTTTATAAGGTTAGGGAATTAAGAAATTGCTAGCTCATAAAACAAAACCAGGAAGCTCTCCAACTTTTTTATATTGCCTGGGAAGGTTTAAGTAGCATTAAATTGGGCTTTACAATGTATAAAACTTGCTGTAATATAATCTATGCTTTGAGTTTTTAAAATGTTTTAATTGTGATTTTATATATATATATATATATATATATATATATATATATAATATTCAGTGTCCTTATATCTACTAGGTATATAGGTTGGTTGTTCATACTTCTATTGTTGTGCAACCATTTTTTTTGTCTTGAAAATCAGAAATGGTGTGCCTATTAAGCAATAACTCCACACTGCTCTCTCCTCCCTGTCCCTGGCAGCAATCATTCTGCTATGAGCCTGAGTATACTAGTCACCCTATGCTCCACATATTGTGAAGTTAAACAGTATTTACCTTTTTGTAACTGGTTTATTTCACTAACCATCACATCCTCAAAGCCATCCATGTTGTAGCATGTTCCTTCTTTTTAAGGTGGACTAATAGTTCGCTGTATGGATATACCACACTTAGTTCACTCACCTTTCTATTGATGGACTCTGGGTTTGCTTCCACCTTTTGACTATTGTAAACAATGCTGCTGGGGAAACTTGCTTTCAGGTCTTCGGGAGTGTATATCCAAAAGTGGAATTGCTGGAGTGTATGGAATCTTGCTATGTTTTGATGACAGAGTGTTGATTTCTTTTTAAGTCTCTTCCATCTATTGATTGAATGTGAATTTTGATTTCTGTGCTTGGTTTTCATAATTTTCTACTTTTTTGATGTCATCCATTTTCTTTAGCTTTTCACATTGACTTTCACAGGTCTATACGTATGAATGATATAACCCTTTAACCTGTTCTGTACCCGTGATTTTCTCCCCCCCATTTCTTATTCATGTTTGCCCAGACAGATTTTTTTCTATTTTGTTGGTCTTTTTATAGACTGTGGTTTTAATTTTCTTATTAATTATTATTTTTGATATTTTCATCACTTTCTAACTTTAACTTGACTGATTTCCCTCTTGTTTTTATGGACTTGTTTGCACTTTTTCTTTTTAAAAAATATTTAATTGCATTTGTTGTTGGAAGTGGAGGGGTGTGCATTCCTCAGTGCATGTGTAGAGGTCAGAGGGCACTTGCAGGAGTTGGCTCTCCTTCTACCCAGTGGGAACCAGGGATTAAACTCAGGTCCTTGGGTTTGGAGGCTAGCACCTTGACTAGCTGAACCACCTAGAAGGCCTTTGTCTGTCCTTTTTCTGATTTCTTATATTGTGTGTATAGATCATTTATTTTAAGTCTTTCTCCCCTCTCCATTTTCTGTTTTCTTTTTGGTATTAAAAGCATTTAAGGGTATAGATTTCCCCTCTGACTACAGCTGTGTCTCATAGGTTCTGCATGGTATGCTGCTGTTGTCATTTCCATTATTAGATGATTTCTATTTTAGGTTTGATCTTATTTTTGATTCAGAAGTAACTCCAGAGTGTATGCTTTCATTTCCAAGCCGTTTATGCTTTTAGCCTTGAAGTTTGCTTTGTTTGACATTAATATTGCTGTTTCTACTCCCTCTCTGCTTGCATTTGCTTGGTGTATTTTTCGCCCCTTGCTCTATTTTCAGTCTTTTTTGTCACCTTGTTTTGGGAGAATTTCTTGTAAACAGCATTTGGTTGTATTTTAATTTTTAACTTACTCGGCAATCTGTTTTGCAGTAGGAAAATTCACTCTCTTTGCATTCTCTGTAACATTCTGATGCATGGAACTTCATTGCCACCAGGGGCAGTGGGCAGTGGGTCTGCTCTCTTGTTATTGTCCCGGTCCATTCTTGCAGACAAGGCCTTTCCCATCCTGTCTGTTGAGCAAGTAAAGCAGTTTGGAGCATAAAGACTATATAAATGCTAAGTACTAGTCTTACACAGTTACAATAATTTACCCCAAATTCTCTTGCTCCAATTCTCTTTTCCAGGACATCTTCTCCACAATGTGCAAGACCTTTTGAAAATGCTTATGTGCACAGCTCAAGTCCCCTCTGGACACCATTAGATTTCAAGTTCCCGAGAGTAATTTCCTGACAATCCAAGGGTTGAGAGGTGGGATTGATGGGCTAGGAGGATCAATGCCTCCCTCCAGTTAGAGCAGCTGTCTCATTCTCTGCCAATGCCACCATGTTGCTGATCCCTACGTTTTTTTGTTTTTCGTTTTTTTCTATTTTCATCTTCACCCAGCAAGGTGACACCTTAGCTTCTGGGGACAGTTGTTTCAGTAGGGGCTTACAAAGCAACACTGTAGAGTTCCTAGTGACCCAATTTCTTACTTTCACCACTGTCCCCTTCTCAGCCTAGGGGCATCTCTGAAACCATTGCTTCCTCCAAACTAGGTCTTGCAGACTAAGCCTAGTACATTGCCTCTCCCCCAGTTTGCAACTCCCCCTGCCCCCGCCAACCCTGCTGGTGCTATGGGAACCTCAGCCCTTATGGCAGGTCTGCTCATGTCCCAGTCCCAGCTAAGAACTAAGTTCAGAATCTTTCACCACAATTTTGGGCCTCATGCAAATGCAAGATGGGGCTGGCTATCTGTTGTCATCACCATGCAGTATTAGTTGGTATTCTGTGGTAGTTAGGTCTCTCTCTCTCTTTCTGTCTGTCTCTCTCCGTGTTTCTCTCTCCATCTCTCTGTCTCTCTTTTCCCTCTCAGCTGGCTCCTTAAGTTTCATACAGGCTCTTGCCACAGTCTGGATGGCTGCGAAGAGGCTGGGGCCTCATGCAGAGTTCCCCATGCTAGCCCATATGGTATTTTATATCAGTTATCAAAAGATGCCTTCTTGGGGTAGGTGCAGTCTATGCCAGGCACAAGGCTTAGGGAGAGAAGGGCAGAGTTTCAGGTCCCAATTGCCCCCTTCACCAGATGTCCTAATGAAAAGACCAGCTAGCACCAATTTTAGGCAGTGGCCCTTCCTGGTCACACAGAGAACTAAACATAGAGAGTCTTACATATTGGACCTGTAGAAGAAATATGCTGTTGGGCTCTGGTCCCAGGCCATCTCTTTGACATCCTGGGAAAACTTGGTGTTCTGCCTCTGAGTCTCCATTTTGAAATACACAGTTCAAAAAAAGAGAACTGAGAGCTGAACGCTGACTCCAGGGCTGACCTCATCCCCATGTCTCCACAGGCTCGTGCACACCTCACTCAGCAACCTCAGCCTTCATATACACAGCTGCTTGGGGGAATGCAGAGAACAGTGCCTTGGCAGGACTACAAGAACCAGGGAGGGGCCTCCGTGGAGAGGGTTATGTATGAAGAATCACTAAGGCAGGGGTGCAAGTAGATGGGTCTTCCTAAGTATCATCTAAACTGAAGCAAGGGGCACGGTGGTGGCCAGGTGTCCCCAGAACACAAGGAGCCTAAACTGATAGGCTGAGCACTTCCAAGTTTATCTGTTGAACCCTGGAGAGCCATCCCAGATTGTCTGAGCAGGACTTGGGGAGATAGCTCAGTTGCTGAAGCCCTTGCCTCGCAAGCCTGAGGACCTGAGTTCTAAGAGCTGAGGAGACAGAGACAGGAGGATCTCTGGGGCTCACTGGCCAGCCAATCCAGCCTAAGAGTTGAGGCCTTGGTTCAACAGAGGTGGACAGTGTTCCTGGAGATGACATCTGAGATTGTTTTGTGGCCTCCAGATGCACGAGCCCACCCACATACATACATGGACGTGCACCTGAGCATGCATGCGTGCACACACATACACACACACCTGCAGGCACATGCACATGAATATATAGGAACACATACATATACATATGGAAAGATTGTTTAAATTTTTTTAATCACATTTATTTATTTAGTTGGTGGAGCAGAGAACACATACCATGGAGCACATATTGGAGGTCAAAGGACCACCAACAAGAGTTCATTTTCTTCTTCAGCCATATGGGTCCTCAGAATCCAACCCAGGTTGCCAGTTGGCTGTAACTGCCTTTGCTTGCTGAGCCAACTCTCTGAACGCCCCCCC
>CABHPR010058306.1:0-48364 GCA_902168415.1 Peromyscus melanophrys | reverse complement strand
TGTGTGTGTGTGTGTGTGTGTGTGTGTGTGTGTGTGTGTGTGTGTGTCTTTGTAGCTGGGCTCATGCCATGTTTGTTGTCCATGTGGAAAAGCCTCGGGAATTCATTATCTCCTTCTGTCATGGTTTCCAGAGATTCAGGTCTTCAGGCTTGCACAGCAAGTTCTCTTACTCAGGAGTTGTTGCCCTGCCCTAAGTAATGAGGTCTCATCAATGAGAGGGGGAGAGGAGAAGAGAGGAATAAGAGAGAGGGAAGAGAGGGGATATGAGGGGATGAAAGGAGAGTGGAAGAGAGGAATCTTCAGACTTGAGAATGCTCCTTGGCAATGGAGCACACAGAGTTTGTAAGGTCCGAAAGATGTATCTACTTCTAAAGTGTGGGGAATATACAGAAGCCATCCAGCCAAATTCAAATTCACAGAAATAGTGACAATTGTGTGTATGCTGGGAAGTGACCCCAAGGCCTTGTCCATACTAAGGAAGCTTTCTACAACTGAAATACATGTCCAGTCCTTGGATAATTATTAAATGCATACATTAAAATTACTCTAAAACCATGATAAAAGAGCTTTCCTACCATAGTGTAAAAAAAAAAGACCATTTATGGATTCAACATAGTTCAAAATATGAATTCAGAAAAGGGAAGCTTTTTGTGCAGTAAGAACATGAATTGGAGTTGATACTTGTTAGCATGTAGTTATACTATATACTATTAGTTATAACAGTTTGTTATAATAAGTCTGTGTCATAAGTATAATTTAGTTGTAGTTTTAAAATGCGGCAACAACAAATGTGTGTAGTAACATTGACAAAGCTTTTGTTGTATCACTACGGAAATATGTCTCTCTGTGTGTGTTTATACACATATATAATATATATTGTATAAATCCACATTTATTTTGATGTGATGAAGCAGAATAAATTTGTTGTTAATAATAATCAAAGCATGAGACTAATTGCCTCAATCACTTACAATATAAAGATAGAAAATATTTGAAGTCATGTGTATGATATATTATCTGTTTGTGTTAGCTCTGTCATTAAGCTACATAACATATAATGTATGTCTACATATATCTCACCAGATTCTTACTTTCAATTTGCATATATTGAATAATAGTACTTAAGTACATATTTTTTCCAGAATTATAACCATATAACTGATAGCTTCAGGACTCATGCAGTTCTTCAGAGTACAAAGACAGAATTTATCTTCATTTGGAATGGTCCTATTTTCTCATTATCAAAAATGTTCACATATTCATGTTGATTACTCCATTGTGTCTAGAAATGGCACTGCTGATGTTTACTTAAGGATAATTATATTAATTACAGTTTTATGTGGAAAATAAGTATATTTACATGTAAAACACTGTTCAGGTGTTTGCAAGAGCTAATCATGTTTATGGGCATTGAAAGTGTCTCACTGAAATCTGCGCAAGAGTTTCTTTGGAGATGGAAGGCCACACAGTTGTTTCTTCAGGGAATATTAATGAATAGCCTTTCAGACTAAAAATACATTAAAAAATAAATGTGAAACAACAAGTTATTAAGAAGGCAAAAGTATTTCGTATTATTTAATGTTCTCTCCTTTTTGCCTAGACTTGTTTATTAGTTAATTTTCTCTTTGCAATGACAAAAGCAATTAAGAAAGAAAGGGCTTACCTCTATCCACATTCCTCATCACATTAGGAAGGCATGGAGGCACCACAGCCGACGGGCAACGGTTACCCTGTGTCTGTAGTTGGAAGCAGAACAGGAATGAATGCTAGTCCTTTCTCCTTTTCATTCTTTGAATCAGTTCAGACTGCAGCTCTTTGGATGGTAATACCACATGTAGGATCAGGGAGTTATGCCTGTCTGCAAATGTTCTCAGAGGCACGGCCAGTGGCTTGCCTTCTAGGTGATTCCAGATCCTGTTGAGTTGAAAAGCAATATTAACTAACACATCCTGTGAACTTGATAAGCAATCACTCAGCTCAGTTTGCTCACTTTACAGTCTCTGGGCAGGTTAGCTTTTTGCTTGCTACTACTACTGATAACCATAATAATAATACTCTTCATCCTATAATTTCTAGAATTTTCAGTGAGATGAGGTAATCCAGAGGTATGACTAGAGAGAAAGTTGTTTGGTTGTAACAACTACAAGAACTGATAATTATCAGGACTTCTTCTTCATTCAAAGAGTTAAGTTTGATGAATTATTTAAATTGTTTGGAATATTTCCTCTGGGTATAATACTTGATAAAACTTTAGAACTACATGGCTTTAGGCCTAATAAAAGTGATCATAGAAAATATGCCTTAGAAGAAGTAAATTTGACCAAGCAGTGAGCAGATCTACTTTTATTCTCATTTTATTGAATCCCTAACTGTCATCATAGAGCCTTCATGCACTAACTGATGGAAGCAGATGCAGAGATCCACAGCCAAACACCAGGCTGAGCTCCAGAAGTCCAGTTGAAGAGAGGCAAGAGGGATTCTATGAGCAAGCGGCATCAAGATCATGATGGGGAAACTTACAGATACAACCGAACCAAGCTAATGGGAACTCATGAACTTTAGACCAACAGCTGTGGAGCCTGCATGGGACTGGATTAGGCCCTCTGCATAAGGGAGACAGTTGTGTAGCTTGGACTGTGTAAGAGGCCCCTGGCATTGGGAATAGAATCTATCCCTGGTGCATGAACTGACTCTTTAGAGCCCATTACCTACAATGGGACACCTTACAGAGCCCTGATGCAGGGGGAGGGGCTTGGACCTGCCTCAACTGAATGTACCAGGCTTTGCTGACTCCCCATGGGAGGCCTTACCTTTTCAGAGGAGGGGCTGGGGTGGGCTGGGGGAGAAGGCTTTGGAGGAGCAGGAGGAAGAATGAGAGGGGGATCTATAGTTGGTATGTAAAATGAATAAAAAATTTCCTAGTAAAAATTAAAAGAATAAAAAATAAAATAAAATATGTGCCCTCAGACTTCCTCAAAAAAACAAAAAAATACATGAAGACAGAATCATGTTAGCTTGCTTCATATAATTGGCATCAGAAGAAATACACCTACTTTACACACTGGTAAGGGCCAAAAGTATTTGTGATAGAATAATGCTGAAAAAGAGGATGCAATTTTTGGATGAACTCCACACTTATAGAAAAGCTACTATAAAGGCATTCTTGTTAGAGCTAGAGAGATGGTTTGGTGCATAAGAGCACATACTGCTCTTTCCGAGGACCCAAATTTGATTACCAGCACATGAGGTGGCTCATGGCCACCTGTAACAGCACCAGGTGATCAAACACTCTTCTGGTCTTCTGGGTACCTGCACTCACATGGCATATGCTCACACAGACATAAAGACAAACAAATAAACAACTTTATATATATATATATATATATATATATATATATATATATATATATATATATATATACTTATTATGAAGTTTATGACTCTTCAAATGGCAGAAATTGGGACGTTTTATTTTTCATTTATAGTGAAAGAATATTTTGAAGGTAGCTTATTGTAAAAATACAAGAAAATGAGAAATCCCCCTATGTTGCTGGCTCCCAAACATATTTTATTGGTAAAACTATAGTAACAAACCAGATCTCTTATCAGCAGCCACCTCTAAACCTTAATGTCTGCCTTGATAATAGAGGATGAAAGTTTTCCCCACAACCAAATGTCAAATCTTCATATTCTTCTGAATCTCATGTACTCTACCATGCCAGTCGAGAGTTTTGTTTTATCAATATTGTTTATCAATATCACCTTGTCTACATATTTTTTCATGTAGTCAAAATATGTTTTAAACTTTACCAATTGTTTAAAGAAAATCCACATCTAGTCCCTGTCTAACCCTCTGTTCTCACTTTCTCATTTTCCCTTTTCAAATACGTATTCTGTTCTCACTATGTTCAATTCCCTACTGCTAAGCCTATTATATTTTGACTTCTGTACATATATTTTCATATATGTACTTAGTGGGAAGGAACTATCCTTGAGGGTAATCAATTGCTCTTTTAAGTCATATTCTCTTTAAGGACCCCAATAGCATTCTACTTGTAAGAGTCTTATATGGGTGTAGGTCAACTGTCTGCAAGTGTAAGCATTTGGTAAGCTGTTGCAATAGGGCTATGACTTTGAGACCTGCCTGGCATACTTAGTGAGACCCTATCAAAACAACAGTATCAACTTTGTAAATACCAATATGGTTTTTTTTTTTTCAATTCAAGACTTCCGTGCTACATTGTCCATGCTTAATCCCATGCTGTCTTTCAAAACTTCCTATTTATTTCAACTTTTAAGTAGGTCACATATCAGTTTTCCCCTCATATTTTTTCTCTTTGCCCTTAACCTTGATCTGCTTCTCAAATATTAATGCACGCAGCACTTTATATTCCTAATCTACTGCGTGATGTAATCAACACTATTGACTTTTAGTAGTTGGAGTTTTTTTTTTTTTTTTCATTGTGGTGTTTTTGTTGTCACTATTTGTTTGGGTACATTTCTCAGAGACTCTGTTGACTGGTATAGGCATTCTGCTACAAAAGGGGCATGATGGGGTCATGACGTGTATACCACCCAAGCATAGGAAATTATTTGTGTATTTTAGAAAGTATAGATTCTCTACAGAGTACTAACTGAATTTTACCAAGAACTCTAATTGTGTATGATGTGGACCCATGTGCGGATACACAATGAATTATGGAAATTATTAATGTATGCTAAATATGAAGTTTAAAATGTTTAATTTATAATAAATTTATTATACATTTGCATAAGATCAAAATATATATCATAAAATTAATTATAAACTTGAAAAATTTTGACATAGGTTCTCATACCAGTCCAGGCTGTCTTAGAAGTCATTTGGTATAGCACAGGCTGGCATCAAACTAATGGCAGTTCTCCTTCCTCAGACTCCCAAGTGCTTGGAATTACAGATGTGAGCATTGCAATATACCTAACTAATGAGATTTTTCTGTAAGAACTCCTGATTATTTACCCTTAATTGAGATGTTCTTTGGGTAGTTTAAATTTTATATTTATGAATTAAAATTACACAGCTTTGGGTTTTGGGCTTGTAGTGGGAATCTTAAAAATTCTTATTAATGAGATCACACCCAGAGCCAGGTATTGGGGTGAAAGCTGGAAGATCAGAGAAGCAGAACAAGCCACAGCTACCTCACCTTGCCAGTTCCTCAGCTGATCCTGTTTCCTCATTCTGGAAGCCTTTGAGTCCTCATCCAGAATGGGTCTCAGCTGAACTGTAGCTCAAAAGCCTAAAAGCTTAACCAGCCAAATGCTTAACCAGCCAAATGCTTCTAGTTTCTGGTCTCCACACCTTATATATCTTTCTGGTTTTGCCATCACTCCCTGGGATTAAAGGATCACTTCTTGGGATTAAAGGCATGTGTCACTATGCCTGGCTGTTTCCAATGTGGCCTTGAACTCACATAGATCCAGAGGGATTTCTGCCTCTGGAATGCTGGTATTAAAGGTGTGTGCAACCACTGCCTATTCTCTATGTTTAATATTGTGGCTGTCCTGTTCTCTGACCCCAGATAAGTTTATTAGCATGCACAATATTTTGGGGAACACAATTCCACCACATGGGCTCTTTTTTATTTACATCCAGAGATTTAACATAGTCTAATTGCATTTTGAATAGTAAATTGGACTGTAGATAGACAGCAATTGCAAGGTGAAATCTCACTTGACAAAGTCAAGAGGAGGAATGGGTGTTAGGGAGCAGCAGCAAAATACAGCCTTCCTTCAGAGATGGGTTAATTGCCCACTGCTAAGCAGCAGTGTGCTTGATTATCATTTAATGAATGGTTTGATTTACCTAACGTTACTATAATGGCTCAAAAGTCAATGACCTTGTCATGTACTGATCAGCAGTGGTGAGCTTTGATGCAGTGTATGCTTTGCTGAGTAGGGTACTGTATGATGAGAACAGTGTGGGCTGAATCAATATTTAGGAGATGGGGCAGGAAGCAGTAATCTTTGTATTCACCCCAGATGCCTCATATATAAATGATAAAGGACATATTAACTCGATGTAATAAAGTCATTTTTATAAAGTAATATATGTTTCTGCACTGTCCTTTCCACTGGCATTTGGTGAAACTTTTAAATTTTTCTGATAATTCTTGTCAGTTTGTTTTTGAAAAAAAGTGATAAAATCTGGATCTAAAGGGCTTAAAAATACAATGTTCTCAAATTCTTTTCCATACTAAAACTATCAAGCAATTTATTTCCAGCGTTACTTATTTCAGGATAAAAAAGAATAACATTGTGTTTGCAAATGGAAAGTGTATTGCCCACGGTCACTTAGGACTTACCAGTGGCCATTTCATACACTGCATTGCAATAATTTTAAATAACCAATTTTACACTCTCCCCAGAAAAGGTTGCAGGCAGTTTGATAAGACAAAACATTAAAGATGCACATTTACCCTTGTTTCTATTAAATCTTTATTATAAGAGCAACCCATACATGTTTGCGTGACGTATCTTTTAATTCATACATTTTTCTCAAGGGAGTAATCTATAGAAGTTGTATCTGCAGAATATAATGGGTTCATAAATTCTAGTTCACAGTCAATTTCACACAGAACCATTTCTAGGTTCAATCAGCCTCCTAGATACACTTGACAAGCTTCAGTTATTCTGTTATTTCTATTGTTTGGCAAAAGACTGCTATTTTAAGATTGAGTGAAAATTCAATATAAGCACTCACTATAGAGTCACCTTTTTTTATCTGCCTCTGAATTAGTCACAGTACTAAAGGAATTTTTGGTAAAATTTTTTATAAGTAGAAGTTTGGAGTCCTCATTCTTTTACAAATAACAAGAATTCCAACATCAATAACATTTGATAGTATGAACTTCCCTTGAAATATGGATTCCTCGAAATGCACCAAATGACTCTTAGTGATATTGTTTGTATCGCAGTTATGACAATGACTCTCAAATCTATCTGATTAGTCAAGAGAGAAAATGCATTCCAAGGACACAACTGCTGGAAATGGGTGGCAACAACCGTGTAATCGAAACCTGTCCAGATAACCTGTCTAGCTGAAAAGAAGTGGATGATAATGTTTATGCATGTACGATTTGGATTCAGAAATACCGGTTATTGAGGGCCTTTGCATGCTATTGTTTAGTCTCCAAACGTCATGCAGAACATAGGAGTCAGACATGGCCATGCCTCTGAAACGTGGTAGGCTCAGCATACAAGTCAGTCATGGGCCAAGTGAACAGTGCAGCAAAAGAACAACACAGCTTATCAGGCTTCTGTGCTGAGACCAAGATTTCAGGTACACCTTGGAGGGTAACAAAATGACGTAATAGAAAAAAAAAAAGTCCATTCAACTAGAGCAGTATCAATATGTATGCTCAAGCACTAAAAAGAATTCTAAACCTTAAATGTAAATTCATAAAGTGGCATTTCCTGTGGTGTATGTTTAACCATTACAGTACTTAAAAATCAAGAATGATGGGAAAAAAATGGTTTGAGAAAATTGGGAAAAAATGGGACATTACACATTTATAGAATAAGGTTATTAATCACCTGGCTGGATTTAGACTCTTTAGATTGGATAGACTGACTTTTATTTTCAACGAAAGTCATGTTTTTAATTTATATTTGGATTTTATATTTATGATTCTATCCTACATTGCTTCTAAGGACCATGAGCCCACAATGCTGATATAAACAAATATGATTTGAAATTATAATTCTGAAACAAATTCACCTCAAAGTGGCTACTTTAAATGCCAGACATCTAAAGGGAAAAAATTCAGTTAAAAAGTCTGAAAATTCCATTGATTTAAGGAAAAACAAAAGCCACCAAAGTCAATCGAATTTTGCCACAGGAGGTCAGAAAGGTCACATGACTGTGACTGCTCCCTCTGATAGGAACCACTCACTAACGTTAGTGATGCCCTTACATTGTGTTTCCTTCATAAAATGGCTTTATTATCAGACTACAAAGTCTTAACATTATAAAGCCTAATTAAAAAAAGAAAGAGAGAAAGAAAGAGAGAAAGAAAGAAAGAAAGAAAGAAAGAAAGAAAGAAAGAAAGAAAGAAAGAAAGAAAGAACAACCCAAACTGTTGCCTAAGCAAAAGCCATCACAGGTCTTGATACCACAGTTATATAATATCTATATAATCTTGACTAAGTTATAATGGATGAAATCAAAGGGTAATATAATCATTAGTTTTAGCTAGAAATTTTAGTTAGAACTAGTGGCTTATATTTAATGCAGCATTTCACCTGGTTTGTTATCATGAAGTGAAACTGTCTAAGAGCTAAACAGAGAATTCTCAAAGGGAGGGAGAATCACAAATGGCTGAAAGACATTTAAAGAAATGCTCAACATCCTTAATCATCAGAGAAATGCAAATCAAAACAACTCTGAGATACCACCTTACATCAGTCAGAATGGCTATGATCAAAAGCACTAATGACAGTTTATGTTGGAGAGGATGCAGAACAAAGGGAACACTCCTCCACTGTTGGTGGGAATGCAAACTTGTACAACCACTGTGGAAATCAGTATGGTTGTTTCTCAGAAAATTGGGAATCAATCTACCTCAAGACCCAGCCATACCACTCTTGGGCTTATGCCCAAGGAATGCTCAATCATACCACAAAGATACATGCTCAACTATGTTCATAGCAGCATTATTCGTAATAGCCAGAAACTGGAAACAACCTAGATGCCCGTCAACTGAAGAATGGATTAAGAAAATGTGGTACATATACACAGTGGAGTACTACTCAGCAGAGAAAAACAATGACATCACGAAATTTGCAGGCAAATGGATGGAACTAGAAAATATCATCCTGAGTGAGGTAACCCAAACCCAGAAGAACAAACATGGTATGTACTCACTCATAAGTGGATTCTAGATATAAAGCAAAGAACAATCAGACTGCAACCCACAGAACCAGAGAGGCTATATAGCAAGGGAGACCCTGGGATGACTGTGGCTTATAATAAGTTTTGGTTTTATCCAATTACTGGGCAATCCTCAATGAAACATTTCACTATCACCATTAGGATAAGAATTTATACTGTATCAAACTGATAATAGAAAAATAAATAAACAAATAAAAATGAAAAATATTAAAAAAAGAAACTGTCTCTTATGTGGTGGTATTGTGTTCCCCAAAATATTGTGTACCTTAATAAACTTATCTGGGGTCAGAGAACAGAAAAGCCACTAGATACTTAAGATAGGCAGTGACAGCACACGCCTTTAATCCTAACATTCCAGAGGCAGAAATCCATATGTTCAAGGATACAGCCAAGCATGGTGACTCATGCCTTTAATCCCAGAAAGCGAACCTTTAAGCCCAGACAGTGGTGGTAGAAGACAGAAAGATAAATAAGGCGTGAGGACCAGAAACTAGCAGCATTTGGCCTGGTTAAGCATTTGGCCTGGTTAAGCATTCAGACTTTTGAGCAGCAGTTCAGCTGAGACCCATTCTGGATGAGGACTCAGAGGCCAGAGGCCTCCAGTCTGAGGAAACAAGACCAGCTGAGAATCCAGCAAGGCGAGGTTAGCTTTGGTTTATTCTGTCTCTCTGACCCTTCCAGTGTTCACCCCAATAACTGGCCTCAGGTTTGATTTTATTAATAAGACTCTTTAAGATTCATGCTACACTCTTATTAAGTTGTTTTATTTGGACAAATGCCCACACATGATTTGGTTCAACTTTTCTTATGTGAAGTACAGTCATTAGAAAAAACGATCATTTATATCAAGAATTGATGAAAGGTCATCTATGGACTGTTTCCCATGACCTGTTATAGTCAATAAAGTTCTTTAAACATGCACCTAAAGTTTTCTGACACATAGATATATATGCATATTTATTACATATAACATAGTATATAGATATTGTATACATAATATATACAATACTATAATGCACACCAAATTAAGCACATTAAACACAGCTGTCATCTCCTACAACTACTACTTTTCCTTATTTTGTGAGGCAGAATTGGAATTCATTAAAAAGCTTTTTTTTAATAGACTTACAGTTTTAGGAGAAACACTTAGGCTTTAGACATACCCAAGGGGTTTTTATTGGAGAGTTGCCTTCTTTCCTCATTTTCTGCAGTTTTCTCCTCACATATGAAGTATATGATGCAAAGTTTTAAATTACAGCCCACAATAGACTTACAACTGAGATAGTTACATCTTTGGGCCTTAACATGACTTCCCAACACACTTCTGTGTAACCACATTTCAGGTTTCTATATAGTTCATCTCTTCCCATTTGGTTCTACATATGGGATTATGCAGTATTTCTGTCTATGCCTGTATTATGTCATTAATGATAATTTTTTCTAGGGTCATCTGCACTGCTATAAATGGCAGAACCTATTTTTATTATATAATCACAATTCCTTTATCACAATTTCTTCTAATATTGGGGGATATTAGGTTGTTTTCTTTGCAATCCCACTGGTGTGGGTAAAGCTTCAGTGGAGATGAGAGAGGAGGTAATTTTGTGAACAGCTGTTTTCATTTTATTGTTTTTTATCTCTTTTACTGAAAATACAATGTATTCTGGTTACAGTTTTCCTATGCTCCTCTGTTATCTTCCCCACCTCCCCTCCTATCCTAATCCACAGCCCCCCCTCTCTATCCCCCCTCCCTCCCTCCATCTCTCTTTCTCTCTCTGTCTCTATCTGATTTTCTGTGTGTGTCTCTTTGTGTGTCTCTATCTCCTTGTCTCTCTCTGCCTTTCTCTATCTCTCTCTGTCTCTCTCCCCTTAGAAAACATACAAGAATCCCAAGAATAATAATATAATAAAATGGAAAGGAACAAACTAGAATAGAAAAAGACAAACACACCTAAGAAAAATATTCAATAGCAAGGCACATAGACACATGTTTTCACACACGGGAATCTTATAACAACCTAAACCAAGAAGCCAGAGTAGATACAAAAACAACCAGTAAGGTTAAAAAAATGTTTTTAAAAAGCCCTCACAGAGCACTGTGTGACAGAAACTTCCCGGTATATACAAGCAAGGATTTGAAAGTTACAAAGCATGATACAAAGAACTTTGAAAGATGACATTGAGTTTGTTTTGTGTTGACCATCTGCTACTGGGCATAAGGCCTACCCTTAAGAATAGTTTGATTCCCAGTGAGACTCCCTTGAAGAAAACTAATTTTTCCTTTGTGAGTGGTTATTAACTGGTGATATCTTCTAGGGTAGGGATCAGAGATTGTGTCCACTTCTCCTCTCAGCTGGGACCCCATCTGGCTTAGACCCATGCAGATCCTGTGCATGCTGCCAGTCTCTGTGAGTTTATAGGTACATAGGTCCTAATGCATTTAGAAGGCCTTGCTTCCTTGGTGTCCTCCTTCCCCTCTGACCCTTATATCTTTCCATATCCTCTTTCACAGAGTTCCCTGAGCCCTGAGGGGAAGAATTTAATGAAGACATCCCAATTAGGATTCAGTGTTTCAAGGTCTTTCCATCTTGGCACATTGTCCATTTGTGAGTCTCTGTATTTGATCCCATCTACTATAAGCTCTAGCCTCTCTGATGATGACTGAGCATGGCACTGGTCTGTGAGTAAAGCAGAATGTCATTAGGAGTCATTTCATTCCTTTTGGAGAACATTAGTATATGTTTTCCCCTTGGTCCATGGCTTATCTAATTTCAAGTTCTTGGCCCACAGAAAGGTGTCAGAGATGGGTTCTACCTCACGGATTGGACGTTAAATCCAATCAGATATTGGTTGGTAAGTCCTACAAGATTTGTGCCACTGTTGCACAAGAGCATCTTTCAGGCAGATCATCACTGTAGATCCAAGTGTCTACAGGGGGTTGGTGTTTACCTTTCTTCCTTGGTACTATGAAGTGTACTTTCCAGTAGCAGGAACACTAGTCAGTATGGGTGAAGGATCTAGATCGGCCCCCAGCTCTGCTTCTCTGTTTTCAGTGAGTTGTCTGGGTGTTGTCTTCATCAAAAGAGCCTTACAATCATTTTGTGGAGACAAAAACAATAGCCTCAGCAATAGCTGGCTTGTTTGAGGGGTTCCATGGGGGCCGCTTTCAACAACTCTTTTAGCTATAACCCACTACCAGAACTTGAAGTTTCCTTTGGCAGCGTGAGATGGGGTTCTGTCCCCCCACCCCGTTTTTGGGTGATTTCATTTAGATTGTTTTCATTTATGTATGTACTTTCGGAAACGTCTACTCTATTAGGTTTCCATACCACCCCTCAAAAGGCCCTTTGTTTTAGCCGTCACTCCTGTTCATTCTCTTGCCCTCCTTCTCGTTTCATCCTCTTATTCCAGTTCTAGCCCATCCAGGAACATCTATTTCCCCTTCCTGTTGTGTATCAAGCGTAGGGGTTGCTGTATCAAGTGACAGCTTCATCTTTAATTTCTTTGAAAATCATTGTAGAGTTTTCCTAAGTTTGGCCACACTGACTTATATTTCCATTGAAGGTGTGCATTCATTCCTTTCCCCTCTTTCCTCACAATGGCCACACTGACTTCCATTTCCATTGGAGGTGTTCATTGCTTTCCTTTTCTCCACCTAATAAAAGGTAACAACACTTTTATGTCTGATCTTTCCACAGTAGTCCTCTCTATTGGAATATAACTGACTCTGCCTGTAATGTACTGTTATGGGTGCTCTATGTTATGTCACAGTTGAGTAATTCCAAAGACCACAGAGTTTCAAAGCCTAAAATATGAACCATTTGGCCCATCATAGAAAATTCTTGCAGATGTGTGCCTTCATTCCTAATCTAATATTCTCTAGTATATTACAGCAGACTAAGCCACGTTTACCTGGCTTAAAACTGTTTGGACTTGGGTCATGATACATGACTTCTAGTCTTCATACTGACTTCTCCAAGTGTCATCAGAGAGGGTGAGAATAGGGCATCAGATACTGTTAAAATATTATGAACAGTGATGTAGTAAGGGCATATGTTTGGAGTGAGCGTGTCCCCAGAAACAGCAACAATTGCCCACATTGTACCATTGCATCAAATTCATGATTCGATCAGGCTAAAACAATGGAAGATGCTAATCTGTAGTGTCGTTCCTTCTAAACACTCCAGTTGTGCTGTGGTGGCCGACCACGTGTTGCACAGGTTTTTAAGGACGTCCCTCTCGAGCTTTAGTGGAATCACTCCAAGCTTTAACAGAGACTTCGCCTCAGACGTTCAGGTTCAGTAGGACTAGTGGAGAGGCCAGTCCAGTTTGGATTCTTTCTTTAAGAATTACAAAGCCTAAGTACTTACTGAGTGATAAAAAACAAGGGGCCTGCTTCACCATGCAGCTGTCATGGGATCTTCCTTGGTGACCTAGCTGACGTCATCACAAGTCTCCATGGAATGATCACACCATAACTATTCCTAGGAATGTTAAGTTCATGTTATTAACTTATTTATTTCTATATTCATTTTATAAAGTTATATATCTTTTGAAATTTATTAATAATAATAAATATAAACAATGGACCCCAAATTGACTGCTTATTAAACCAGAAAAATGCACATGTTATTTAAGCTAATTTTTCTTAGTTTTGGAAGGGATTGGTTGTCTAAACCTTTTATTCAGGTTATAATCACAATTTAGTTTCTTTATGGTTATCACTGTCTGCCAGAACCTTCTGAACGGAAAGAAATGTTCTCATAGCATAAACACAGCTGTCACTACTCACATGGCTACTGAGCACATGAAGAGAGCGAATATAAACACATTTTATTTTCATATGTTTAAATTTATGCAATTTCTTGTAACTAGGGGCCATCTTATCGTCAGCATCATCTGGAAAGCAGGTTGCATGGTATTATTTTGTCACTAATTCTGTTTGACAAACCTGAATAGTATTTGAAATCTGGTTTTGTTCTTTTGGACTTGGAAGTAGCTAATATATTTCAGACCTTAAATTTTTAGCCTTATTATTTGCTCCCTTTGTATGGCTATTTTAATTGCACCCAATGTAGCAAAAATTTAGTTGCACTTGTGTATTCTGGGCCTATTGCCACACTCTTTCTTCTCCTGTGCTATAATTTTTCAAGGCTGTGAGTTTTTTCTACCTAGAACTTACCCTTCTGTACATGATGGATGTTGTCAGAAAATTTCCAGCGTGTGAGCAGTCTCCCATGAAATCATGGCATTTACCTAGAATATAGTCCAATGTATCTTCCATAAATCTTTAATCAAGTATATAGCTTGTTGTGTTTTTTAATAAACCAGTAAGCATAGAAAATTTAAAGCCATTATTTCATGCTGTTTTAACCCATAAAATATAGGGAAGTGGTTGTTATTTTATCCATCTGCAGCAAATGGGGTAATTTTAACAAGGCTTGGAATAAATACATTGACTATGATTCCCATTTTTCAGCTGGGCCTGGCATCCAACTTCATGAATAAAAAAGATGCCATTTATCATATGGTGATAGTCATACACATCATATTTATCATGTCTGTAAAGGAGTAAGTTATCTCCTGGAACTGTGTTATGTTACTACATGGAGGTTATAGAATATGAAGCAATTATAATAATGTTAAGCATATGCACAGAATATACTTATTTCAAGTTCATCTTTAATCTTATAGGAATATGTATATTGGCTGGTATGTGGTTTTAAAATATTGATATACTTGATGTATCAAAATTGTTTCCATCTGGAAGAAGTTATAGCTCTGTCATTGTGTTAAATATCTGTATTAAAGATATACTTAAAACCTATAAATCTTAAATTTATCAATTTGAAAGAAACTTGAATTCATCCCATGGCTTACTTGACCATTGTGCTAGTCTCCTAAGAAACTGTTATTGGAACATTTTTTATTAAATATGATATTATTCTTAGCATGCTCCCACGCCCACACTCAGAGAGCTTGAGCAAGAGAATTTTCAATTTGAGGATAGCCTGGTGGTTACATGGCAGGAACTTGTCTTTTTAATGGAAAGGTATAAAGGAGAGAAGGAAAATAGAAAAAAAAAAAAGATGTGTGTGTGTGTGTGTGTGTGTGTGTGTGTGTGTGTGTGTGTGTGCGCGCGCGCGCGCGCGCGCGCGCATATATGTATGGAAAAGAAGGGGGAAAAGACAAAGATTATGTTTGGGGTTTTAAGCTTAACTGGCATCTAGTTCCTAAACATCTCTCCTTAATATGCACGTAAATCCCTTTAACACAGAGCTTCCATAGAAAGACTACGCAGTGAATATCAAGACTGGTCCTTCTTCCAAATTCTAGCTGTCTTTTCCCAACTCTAAGGTCGATGGATGTAGACTGAAGAATTCAGTCACAGTAATTCTCTGAGTAATGCATACTTCATCAGTTTGTAGTACCTCCATAGCAGAGGTGGAGACATGCACACAGAGCTGTATCCCTAAAGAAATACAGAGAATAAGAGGCAGAACAAGGACTCCTGTAAACCCCTGAGAGTCTCTGCCCTAGGAGAGGACACCGGCAGTAATGCTTAGCTATGAACTACTGAAATGTAGGCAGTACTGGTGCAGTGTTAGACTCCACAAAGGCTCTCATAAAAGAATAAAAGAAAAAGTTTGAAATTCTACAAAGAATGGGTGATAAAAAGAGTCACATTTTAGTGTTAGTGTTTTACTAGTGTCAATCAAGAGCCTCCCAGCATGGAACCTTGGCTTCTGGAAGACATTGAGCATGAAATGTCTGCATGATTGAATAAATGAATTCATCAACAAAGGATCTCATAGATCAGTAACTGACAGACTTTACAGAAAACAGACCCAGAATGCTGCTGAAGCTTGAAATATATGGAAACTAAAATTGTGACTCCTGAAAGACAAAGATAGCTTTAATTTTACCAGAAATCGTTTAATAATGCAGGTAGTGTTTCCCTTTTTTGGAAGTACTTTCTCCTAAATATATTTCAACCCTTAAAGTGATAGGACATTTTCCACCATGGTATCTCCCCTCCAGGTAAGTAGGTCCAACGGTTTTCAAACATAGGATTCTTTCCTCTACTTGAAAAATACATCCAGAAAATATATGGTTATTACTCAAATATTTTTTTATTTTATAATTAATTTAATTTTACATATCAGCCATGGAATCCCCTGTCCTCCCTCCTCCTGCCTCCCTACCTGCCCACCCCCCAATTCACCCCTCATTCAAATATTTTTATTAAACATGAATCTCTTAGGTTTAGAATCCAAAACTGTTTCATAGAAAGGAGATTCCTGCATACCATTCTCCTAATCTAAATTGCAGTGAGTAAAACACTCCTGTGTAGGAGGTGGAGTAATTATTTTCTAAAAATCAGCTGTTTACCTTACCTAATTGTAATTGAGATCATAGTTGTGTCTCATTCTCCACTCACTCAGCAGTGCAGAAAGCTCTGTTCTTTGACTGACTCCTCAAAGAACATGGATTGAAAATTAAAGACACTGTAATGAATACAGTGAATGTGTTCTAAGAGAAACATCTGTGGCCACCTTACTGGTTTAGAGTATTGAGATAATGGACTCTGAGGAACTGCAACTTCCCAAGGAATCTCATGCTGAAGAAGAATAGGATGGGTCACGATGTCAGCCGGAGTAGCAATTTGTCTGCCAGGAAGAGATTTCAAACAATTCTGACTTAACAGACCACATGGAAGGACAAACTGGAACAGACACAGTGATGGGCTAGACCATATCTTGACCAGGACTGCTTAGCTATGCATACCTCTTCACTGTTTCAAATCTACACCTTCATGTGAAGACTCTAAATATAGACTTGACTGTAGAGATAGACTTGGGTGTCAATGAGTTCACTATCCCCCCCCCCACACACACACAATGTAGTCATGTTTAATAAATCTACTTTCTCTGCTTTTCACTGTTACTTGACTCTCTAATTGGCCTTTTAAAGATGGGAGGCAGAATGTAACTTGCTGTTGATGCCAGGTTTTGTATCTCTGGGGAAAAAAAGCCATGGTTCTAAAGTTAAAATTAGAAAGTTTTCTTCTTGAATGACGACCCATTATCTTTACCTCCAGATCTCTTTACCTCCAGAAACCCCAAGTAAGAAAATAGCAAGTGAGAGAAATCTCTAAGACTGTGTGAAGAATTGAAAACTTCAGCATATATAGAAGATGAATGCTTCCCAGGAACCAGCTCAAATTTGCCAGATATCTGCAAAGAAATGCAAGCCCCTTAGATGGTTGCTATTAATAGGAGAACCATAATAAACACTTTTAAACTACAAAAATGAGGTTTGTACATCAAAGAGAAGTACAGTTGTAAAAGAAACTATAAAAGAAAATTTGTTTGTCTTACATATTACCCCTTTGTAATGAACCCAAATACTTTACAAAAAAACATCATTTGTGTGTATATATAATTACTTATAAGACTCCAATATCAGTGTTAATATTAAACACAGTAAACACTTTCAAAGTACTGGATATCTACATGTAATGATAAACTACATACTAAAAGAAACTTTAAAAAATTCCCCAAGCCTTTGTCTGGGCATTCAAGATTGGTGGTTTAGAAGGAGGTGACATCGTTGCAAACTTAGATGTGTATTCCAGTTTGTGACTGATAAATGTCCCCCAGAGAGTAGATGAGGAGAATTCAGAACAGTTTGTATAAAAAGTCAAATGTTTTAAATTGAACAAATTCCTATTAAAGAACAGAGAATTCCAGAAGGAAGAGATATGCACAAGGAGATAAAATGGGCTTGAATCATAGACTCTAAGAGATCTGTGAGACTGTATCTCTTCATTGATAGCAGTATCAGATGAAAATAATACTTCAGAACATGATGGATGAGAATCACGTCACGCCACTAAGAACTGTGTTTCTGCAGAAAGTATGGACTTTTACAATGTCTTGCAGAAAGTTATAAATAGCTGGTGTTTGGCGCTCAGGATTGAGGTTCCAATAGACATTTATTATGTGGCACTCGAAGCCAACCAGATGAACAAGGTCACTTACAAAAAGAGAGAAGGTCACACTCAGACTCAAGAGGATACTGATATTTAGAGTTCAAATCTTTACAGAGCAGTCAAGTAAGATAAGAACAGAAAAATGCCCATCAATTTTAGCAATTTTGAAGTCATTCTTAACCTTTGCCAGTGCCGTTTAAACATATATGATGAAAAGGGCAGACACAAAGGGGGAGGAAATCAATGAGAGGAGGTGGTGCTGTTTTGTGTGCCGTGCATGGTCTCAGGGCTTAAAAGGGCGCTTGATCTACAAGGAACATATGCCATTTGTTTGTATTTTCACTGACAAATGCAAATCTTTCACTAAGACAGAACATACAAACAACAGAAAGAATCATGTTCATAAGTGTTAGTAGGCTGCAAATGCCTAAACATGAAGACTCAGTGTGTCTCACAAAAGTCTACCTGCCACTTTATTTATGGTTGATGTAGCCCCAGAAAGTAACAATATAAAGTGTCCTATAAAATATGATATTAATGTTTTTATGGGATTGATGATCAACTTACACTATTGAAAAACAGTAGTCAGGATTTAAGGTTGAGTCTATACCATGCTTGCATTCAAAAGATGTATTTGCAGTTCACCACAAATATTTTGATTATAATGATGATGAAGCTAGTCTTTCCATTAAGTGGACACTGGATTTAAAAGAAGACATTAGAAGGAAGAGTAATTACAGAATGTTCCATTATAGTAGCCTGGACATATCTTCACAAAATGATATTTTACCTAATTTAAATATTTTTATGAATTTTTAAAGTTGTACTTTTATCAGTCATCCAATGCAAAATAAAAACGCACACATATATAAATGATATACTCTATCATTCTGCCTTCTTTCTACTTTAGCGAAAGACTGTTTCACAATTTAGAGATTAAGGTTTTCAAGTTTTGCCCTAGAGCTTGGAACTTCTCTTTCATCCTAGGTTTGTTGTTTGGCTTTGTGGCCTCTCTAAGCTTCAATGAAACTGTCTCTGTAAAAGTATAGCAATGATAGCACATACAAAAAAAGTATATTCTAATGCTAACCTCAAAAGTGGCCAGCCTAGGGTGAGCTTTGCCATTAGTATACAATGTCCTGCACAAAATAAAACTGCTCACCATGGGCTCATGCTGTGAAGCCCTTCCTACAAAAGTAATGATGCTTTAATACTCAAACTCATTCCCTTTAGAGGCAAAACTAACATCAGACAGCAAACAGAACATTAATTTTGTCATGATATTTTTCTTGTTTTTGTTTTTAAAATTCTGGTGGGATCTGGAAAGTAACTCAGTGGTCAAGAGCACTGACTATCCTTGAGTGGGACTCAACACCCATATGGTGGCTTACAACCATCAGTAAATCCAGTTTCAGGAGATCTAACGCCATCTTCTGTCCTCTATGGGCACCTGAACTCACATAATGCGTATAAATATACTTAGGCATACATGCAATACTTAAAATAAATAAAATGGTTTTAAAAAAAATCAGGATAATTTTAATCCAAATGAAAGAATCTCAAGTTGCCTGACTCCAAAGAGAATGACAACTGACTTCTAGTTTATTTCTCCTATGAAATACTTATGTTAATGAAAAGATTAATAATTTGAAAATTACTTACTAAATATTTAATAGTGTGCTTTCTCATTAGTGAAAGTATGTTTTTCTGCTATTTTAATGTCATTTTCACAAAGCTAATACCATTGCATAATTCAGATTGTAAGTTTTAGTGTTTCTGTTTTTTCAAGGTTTAAAAACATTGAAGTAGCTGAGAATTTAGACCGAGACCTACATGTAGGAGTTTAATGTGCATGATTACTTGTCTGTAGAATTACTGCTATGTAGTAGTTAATATACTAATAGAGCTGTCCTAAGGGCTTAGACTACAGGCATGCACTTAGTTCATTTTTATTCTTTTTGTTTGTTCAATATTAATCGACTTTAACTGAAAAAGTTCACACAATATATTTTGATCATATATATTCCTGTCTCCCATCTCCTCCCTGATGTTTCCTACCTCCCTATTCACCCAACTTTGTGTCATTTTTCTCTCTCTTTCTTTTAAAAAAATGAATACAAGCAAACCAAAAATAAGAGAGAATTCCCTCAGGCCTCCATACTTAATGTTCTACTTTCATAGTGCCAAGGTCCACTTGGTTTAAATCTCAAACGGTAAATAGAACTATCATAACTTTGGCTGATGTTTTAGTATTTCTGTAAAATATTTCTACTTTATATAATTCCTGGAAAGGCTTCTAATTAAAGCTAGTTATGATGTATTAGCTTCCCCATTGTTCTAATAATACTTGTATTTAATTATTTTGTTAATGGCATGGACACTATTGAACTCTTAAGCAGACAGAGTTCCTAATAGTTCCTACCTAACCTATTTCAGTGATACTGAAATGTCATACAATTATCACACTGTTATTATTAAAAATAGTACCAGATGTTGTGGGAGAATACTCACTGGGTAAAAGCTCTTGCTGTGTAAAGCTTACAACAGGAATTTGATTCCCAGAAGCCAAGTCAAAACACACATGTCTTCCCAGCACTCCCATGGCAAGGATGGGGGTGAGACATTAGGCTCACCCAGAAGCGTATAGGCCAGCTAGCCCGAACTATATGACAGGACAGCAGAAACATTAAGAACTTGCCTCAGAAGAAGATAAGAAGAAAGAACAGCTTCTAAAAAGTTGTTCTCTGGTCTAAACATGTACTATGTCATGCTTACCATACACACACACACACACACACACACACACACACACACACACACACACACTTGCATTTGTACGCACACAATGCAAACACACATGCACATACATGCAGATTAAAAAATCAGGGAAAATGCAATATAATTTAGCATTTTATTAAGTTTTGTGTTTCCCTGTGATTATATAACTGTTCTCATTTATACAACGAATCATCATACGAGGTGTGAAGTTTGTTTTATTATCTTTCACTAAGTCCCAGCCTTCTATTGTATGCTTCTCCTGGGAGCTCAGTATATAAATCCCTGTGGAGATGCCCTATTTATTCAGTGTTCCCTGAATCTTCTGTGACCAAAGGTTTTCTTCTGATGTTGTTGCTTCACTGTGATATTTTTAATGTTCTTACCAGAGATACAGATGACTCAAGCCACAAAATTGCTTAATGAAGTCATTTGCCCAACGCGTTAAAGCTGTGTTTACATAGCTCTCCATTACATGAGGGAAAAAAGTCAGGTTTTATGATTATATAAATGTTTCTTCCATCTTTTGAAAGAAATTTTGCAGGTGCAAATGTCAGCTTGAGGAGCCCTGGCTTAGTTAACTACAGACTTTCACATTTGTAATCAAGATTTCTGAGGTGAGGTTCAAAATGAATAAATGGCTATTCCTAGATACTATTTTTTCTTTGTTATTGATGCACCTTGACTTTAATATTTGGTGTAGCAGGAATCTTAAAGATACTTATTAATAAAATCAAACCTGGGGACAGTTATTGGGGTGAACGCTGGAAGATCAGAGAAAAAGAACAAGCCATAGCTACCCCACCTCGCCAGTTCCTCAGCTGATCCTGTTTCCTCAAACTGGAAGCCTCTCAGTCTTCATCCAGAATGAATCTCAGCTGAACTGTGCTGCTCAAAGCCTAAAAACTTAACCAGCCAATGCTTCTAGTTTCTGGTCCTCACGCCTTATATATATCTTTCTGTTTTCTGCCTCACTCCCTGGGATTAAAGGCTCACTTCTTGGGATTAAAGCCCTGTGTCACCATGCCTGGCTTTTTCCAATGTGGCCTTGAACTCACAGAAATCCAGAGGGATTTCTGCCTCTGGAATGTTAGGATTAAAGGCTTGTGCTACCACTACCTATCCTCTATGTTTAATATTGTGGCTGTCCTGTTCTCTGACCCCAGATAAGTTTATTAGCTTGCACAATATTTTGGGGAACACAATACCACCACAATTTTGTATATGTAAACTGCATTAAAAGAAATAAAATAATCTCTGGCTGTATTCTTATATTTATTGTGTAAATGCAGATGAATATATGTCTTTATATGAACGTGGTTATCAGAGGACAATTTGACTGTTGGAATTCACCTGCCACCTCGTTTGAGATGTGGTTTCTTGTTAGTCACCAGTTTGTTTGCCAGGCTAGCTAGACTTTTAGCTTCTGGCAGTTCTTCCATCTCCATCCCCCATCTCCCTACAGGAACACGGGGATTACAGACACTTGTCATTATGCTGCATATGTGTGGGTTCTAGGGATTGGAAATCAGGTCCTCACTCTCATACAACAATATATAACAATCCAGTGAGCAGTCTCCTCAGCCTAACAAAGCTCTATTCTTAATTACTAATGAAGAGGTTCTTCTAATACATCAACCCTTATTAAAAATAATAGATCCAAAACTAAAGAACAAACTTTATATAGAACTACATTGAGGATACCTGAGTCCCAGCTCACATCTCCTGAGGAGAAATCTGTAATTGGCTTGGTCACCTCCCCGTAACTTTTTTCATCTACAATATATTCTACTTCACATTGGTATAACTGTAGCATCGGAATTATGGTAATAATTCAAATTTAGCAAAGATAAATTCGATGTTAGACCTGAGGTGATTGACTTTCAAAATTTTAACATATACATATTAACTTGGTTGGTTGTTAATACTGTCTTAATTTTAACAGCTTTGTTGAAGTAAATTTGCACATATATTGTTGTAATTTCAGGCTTTTACAACTGTATACCACTCAAACTATCAGTATAATCATGAAAATGAACAAATTCTCCAACCTCAACTTCTTCTGTGTTCAAGTGATTTTATTGTTATCCTTAACTCCTATGTCTCTAGCTGACCTAGATCCCCATGAAATTACCATTCTGTTTTTGTAATTATGTATGATTTGCATATCCTCAAGTTTTACATAAATAAGATTCTGCAGCTTGTAATGTGTTTTGAGAGAAGTCTGGCAATTCACTTCATGTACGTATTTGAAGATGCCTCCAACTTCTATCACAGAAATAGGATGTTCCTTTCTCATGTGCGTGGCATTCCTCAGCAAGCCTGAGGCACTGAGGCTTTACTCATGGATTTATTGATGAACCATTTGTTTTTGTTTGTTTGTTTTGTTTTCAATTTTGCTAATCCAGGTAAAAATTCTGTAACCATCAGTGTGAAAGTCTTTGTAAAGACAAAGGCATTCATTTATCTGAAATAATGAACTTTAATTTGAATGTGTGGATCATATCTGAAAAAACTACCAATCTTGTAAAATTTCTAAAGTAGTTGTGCTTTTTAGTATTTCCATCGACAGCATATAAAGTATCTCCTTTTCATCACTGATACTTGATATGGTCCTCATTTTTAATTTGAGCCTTCCCACTACCTAAGCTTCAATAGTACTTCAAGACTTCAATGTGCTTTTTCTTGAGTACCACTGATAAATTACTGACCGAGCAGAGCATATTCTCACACGCTTCCAAACCATCTGCAGATCTTCATGGTGAGCATCTGGGGCGTGTGCTTCCTTTCTCACCACTGCATCTTGAATTCTTATCCTGTTTCTGGATAGAAGTCCTCAAATAGGCATGTGTGTTGAAATAGTTTATCCCCCTGTGTCTCTGCTTTTCTTTTGAAGAACAGAAATTTTAATTTTAGTAAGATTCAGTTTATGAATTTATTAGTGTTTCCTGTTATGAGTTTTGCTTATGACCTCATATAGAACATGTGTTACAATCAAAGTCAATGCTTTTTTTTGCTGTTTTAAGTCCCATAGCACAGGTTTCAGATGAGATACGTGATCTATCTTAATTTTGATATATGAAGTGAGCTCTAGAGAAACACTTTTCTTTTTCCTCATTCCTTCTCTCATATCTCCCTCTTTTCTTTCTCTCCCTTCTTCCAAATATGTATATAAGATATTTACAAAAGCATTTTCGGAAGAAAAAGCTAAGCTGTTCTTTCTCTGATAAAGAGATTGAACTTCTGTTGAAAAGTAGTTGTAAACGTGTATAGATGCACTCTACTCTGCCTTATTGATTTCTAAATGTTCGCAGAATTTTTATAGTATATTTCAAAATAAATAATATTAGCTTTCCAACTTTATTCTTTACTGTCAAAGATTATTTGCATATTAGGTTCCCTTGAATATTTGTAAGCATAATTAAATTTTTTTTTTTAATTTCCAAAAAAGATTTTGGGAAAAAAGCTGTCTTAATATTGCACCTTCTGGTTGTTGAACACGACTATATATTTAAACTTGCTTTCATATTCTCCCAGCAATATTTTATAGTTCTCTACATATTAATTCAAAATCAAATGTGTTTACATTTTTATGTAGTGTTGCAAATGCTATTTTAATTTCTACTGTTCACTTTCAATATTTTTTTCTTATCATACATCCAACAATCATTCCAAACTCACCTAATCATAATCTTTTGAGTGTTCTATTGGATTTTCTACATACTTCTGTATATAAAGGCATTGATTTTCTTTTTTCTCCTTCAGGGCCTTTTGTTTTGTTTTGTTTTGTTTTTTTACTGTCTGATTTCACTACCTGGATTGTCCAGCACAGTGCTGTTTGTAAGTGGTGGAACCCCTATCCTTCACATCTAATGTCTCTTGATCTATTAACTTTCATATTAGCTTTGGAATTCTGAAAGATGCCTTTTAAAAATGAGGTAATTTTCCAATCTTAATTTATCAAGCATGTTCTCACACTTCACTACTAAGGAATGTGTGCTGTGTTTTCTAGACAGCTTTAGAAAGGAAAATACAAACCAATATCCTTCATGTTAATGCTGTTACTTCTTTACATTGTTAACATGGTGAGAAATGCGAACTAATGTTGAGAGGTTACGAGAAAACTTACGTATCTAGTCATAAAAAGTTCCTGTTCATCCTGTTATTTATTCTCCATTCCTACTCACTCAAGATTTGTTTATAACTTTTAAATTTTGGTTCATGAAAGACATTGATCAACATAAATCAACATCTTTCTCTTTTTTCTTCTTTTTTATTACTCTTCTCTCCTATGTTACATCTCAACTGCAATTTCACCTCCCTTCTTCCCTCCTGGTCCCTTCCCACCTCTCCTCTCCTACAGATTCACTCGTCCTCCTTTTCCTTCAGAAAAGAGCAGGCCTCTCAGGGATATCAACCAAGCCTAGTACAACAAGTTACAGTAAGACAAGGCACATACCCTCATATCAAGTCCAAATGGGGCAACCCAGCAGGAGGGAAAGGGTACCAAAAGCAGGCAAAAGAATCAAAGACAGCCCCACTCCCACTATTAGGAGTCCCACAGGAACACCAAGCTACACAACCATAATGTATATGCAGAAGGCCTAGGTCAGGCACATCTATACAATCTCCCTGATTATGGTGTCACATTGGTGTTGGCTGTTTGAGTTGAGCCACCTTTTAGCACTTCTTCATTTGGTTGTTGTATAATAAATCTTACTTTATTTAAATATTTGATAGAGATCAATAGTGAAGTTGTCCTTTCTGTGTAACAAAATATTCCAAAATAAGAACTTTCTTCAGTGCTGAAGAGCTGTAGAAATAACCTGTTCCTGATGCGTGCGGGTTAGAGGTTTGGGTTTTCAAACATTTTATTTCTTCCATATAGATTGGACAATTAAAGATTGTCTCCTATTTCCTTTAAGGACCTCTAGAGAGTGATGATGGCAATTCATTCCTATTATTTGATTTTTGTCTTATTTTTCCCCTAACCAATCTGGATGAAAGTTTGTTAATTTTGTTGCTATCCTTGAAAAACCACTTTCTTTCAGTGATTTTTTTTTCTTCTATCATTGCTTATATATGCTGTCATTTGTTTGGACTATGATTTTTTTTCACTCACTTAAAATTTCATGTATTCTCCTTTTTCTAGTTTGTGGGGTGGAATCCTGGGAACACTGCCTGAGACCTATGGAATTGTCCCTCCTCCTACACATTGTTTGTATTCTGGAGGTTTCTTGTGCTTTTCCTTCACATTTGAACACATTCTTATTTCCCTTTTGATTATATATTGACCTATGTGTTATTTACAAGTCTAGTGCCTTCTTTCCAAACATTTGGAAATAATTAAGATGTTTTTCTATTACTGGTACTCAATGTAACTCAATGATGATTATAAAATGCCTATTTAATGACTTGTATAACTTTAAATTCAGGATACTGACTTGATAGTCAAATCTGGTCCATTTTTGTACATGTTTTCGATATACATGGGAGAGCTGCAGGTACATTGCTGCTGGATAGTGTTGAAAAGATGTTAATATTGTCAACATGATACCTAATTTTGTTCAAGTCTTCTAATACCTTGCCCAGTTCAAAAGTGGTATTTTGAAGAACGTATTTTCTTTTAAAGTGATTTAAATGATTAAAACCCCAAATATATCCCCATGTAGTTAGCATATGCAGTGTTCTTTGAATCTTTATATAGAAATGCATTCCCCGCTGGTATCATTTTTCATTTACCTGAAGATTACCCTTTGCCTTTCTTGACGTATGGTCTGATGAATATGTTCAGCTTTTATGTAAGAAAGAGTTCTACATTTCGTCTGCATTTTAAGGAATTTTTCTTCTTGCTATGCAAAGAATTCTACGTTGACAGTTTTATTTCATATGATGCTTTAAGAGTTTGGCTTCATCTTTGCCCCTGAATTGTTCCCGATGAGAAATGTGTTGTGAAGTGCACAGTTTCTTCCAAAGTGTCTCTATTCTCTAGAAGCATTTATATTTTCATCTTCCTTACCCACACAGAGGATTGGATTATTTTGCAATGTGTACTGTGCTCTAGGCTTCTTCTTGTTTTTAGTGCTTGATGGGTGCTATGGCATGCATCTTTGTGCTTGTGGTTTTCAAGGATTGAGAAAATTGATCACTATAGTATCTTGTTTGTAAATTTTTCTAGCTATTATCTATAGAAATTATTTAGCTTTTTAAAAATGTCTTTTATAGATGGATTTTTTTAACTTTTGGAAGACAATGGCATATATGGCTTTATATCCAATTTTGCAAATTCTGTCACCCAGAATCATTTGGTGACAGATTCATATGACTAAAAATTATGTTCTCATCAATATTAACTCTCTGATAGTCTTTGGGTTTCTCTTAAACACAGCATTTTGTTCTCCAATGCAATGATGTGAATTTCACTTTACTGGCCCTCCCTCGCTTCTTCCGTTGTCCCTTACAATCAGGGAGAACATTGTTTTCTGTCTGGACCCACTTACTTGCCCACTGTGTAGAAACCCTGCATCAAGCAAAAAACAGAGGTCAATTCAGGTTTGCCTCACTTGTTTCCTGTTTCACAGGGAACTGTTCTGCATTTTCTCATACCCGATACCTTGACGTGTTTATTTTTCTTCATATTTTTTTTAACTTTTTTGTTTGTTTGTCTGCTTGCTTGCTTCTGATTTTCACTGGTTTTTCCTCTTTAATATTATTTTGTTCACTCGTATTTAAGATATCAGGAAATCTATATCCCTTCATAACTATTTTATGTACTTTATGGTATTCAATGATGCAAATTTTTTCAACGTTAATATTTAAAGTGGCATATGTCAGAATTAGATTTTTTCATTAAATACGTGGGAGTTTCATTTTTGCTTGTAAAAACCAAAATCTTCTTAGCCCATCTCTGTGTATCACTTCACATTGTGGGAGAGGATTTAAATTTTTTGCTGGGTAAGTTTAGATACAGTGAGCAAATGTCATTTAGCATTTATATTGCCTGTGCCATTGGAGGGGGCTATTATGTTAACTGCTATCTATCCTCTGATATTTGAATAAATAATTATCTAACTCTGGTGACTTGCTTGTTTTAGAAGTGAGTTAAAATTAATATTCTTTGGTAAAAAGTTTGTTGATAGAATTCTAAAGTAAAAGTAATAAATTATATAGCATGTTAAGTGTTCAAAGCCTAATGTTATGTACAAATAGTATAAATTTTTATTTAAATATATAAATATGCTTAGTATATAAAAATTTTATATAGTTAATAACAAGTTAACTATTCCAAAGTATCACGATATACTAAATAATTTCTATTAAAATGTAGTTTATTTGTATTATTTGTTATTATTATGTAAAGTAATGGAAAAATAAGTGTGAGTGTAGGCAGAGTTTTTCTTCAAGAATGCTGGCTCTCTAATAAATGACACAGAGACTTATTATTAATTATAAATGCTTGGCTGATAACTTAGACTTCATACTAACTAGGTGTTACAACTTAACCCATGTTTCTTATCTATGCTCTACCATGTGGCAGTACATTTTTTTTTATCAGCACAGCAAGTTCATCTCCTACTTCCTCTGCTTCTCTTGGAGACTCTGCCATTCCTCATCCCTATGCTCTCTTTTTTTTCTGTCTCAAGTCCCACCTACCTTCTTCCTTCCTAGCAATTGGCCATTATCTCTTTATTAAACCAAAGAGAGCAACACATCTTCACAGTATACAAAACGGCTGTTCCATAACACATGAGTAGAATGTGTGGTCTAATAATCACATAATGCTTCTGATACCTAAAACAATCACATAACTGGTGTTTAATTCTTACACACTTAGGGAGAGTGTTTCACAAATGTAAGCAAGCTGCACCTTCAAGATATACTGCCAGTTTTCACCTGTAAACAGCATGGGGAGGCATCCTAATATATTCATCTTTAATGTTTTGTAGATGAGTGAACAATGCCAAACAAGGAAAATTATGTGGTTTTTTGCACTGTGTTTTACAAACTGGATGTGAGCTTTTTAAACATCCTACAGTTAATATGTCCATAACTGAATGGCTAATTTCCTACCATCTTCAAATTTCCTTCACTTTTAGTTCTTCTATGTTCTCAGACAAGACAATTTCAATTACTATTTACTTAATAACCTTTACTTCCCTATAGATTGCAATTCCATAGTCATACTACATTACTGTGGATGACACTCTGGCCTAAGAACCTGCAATATTTTTCCTTGATATGGCTATGTCTGAGTTAGAAAATTAAACATTTATGCCCCCAGCTACTTTGCATTATTGTCGGTGGCAGAGACAGTAATAATGTATATATGTATATGGGGAACGAGAGGGAGATGGAGGGGGTAAAGAATTACATATAAGTTCTAACTATATGAAAATCTGGGCATTAGTGAGTTGCCCTATAAATATGGTTAACTCTAGGGAGTATTGGAAGAAGCTCTGAAATCTCATTGAGGATTCTAGTTTAGCTTTGCAGACCTAAGAACCTCAGAGAAGAAAGCTGATGATGACCATTGACAGATGGAAATTTATGTATAAAGTATAAAGTAGATAGTTGGTAAATATTTAAATTTTGGATGACCAAAATTTTTTACTAACTAAAATTACTGACTTAAATGACTGCGATTAACTATTAAAGAAAGATGGATTTCAATTTCCTTTCAATAATCTGTAAATCTTGTCATTCACAGTGATATCTGTGTGAGGGACCAGGGACTCTGGGCAAATCCATTCTGTAATTGATTTATGTGGCAGTCATAATAATCCTAGAGAGTATAATTTTAAGACAAGGGGGCTCATGTTTGTGATCATTAGCTGACTTTTCTTGCATCATAAAGTACAGAGAAGAAGTGTGCTGTTGGTACACAAGTCACAAATGTGTATTTTTCTAGACCGTGGAGCATTTCTGTCAGGGTCAAGGTGTAAAAAGTTTTGAGAATTTTTGGTGTAGGGAGACGAGGATGGTTGTTGCAGATTAAATTAGAGTTTCAAATAGACAAACAAAGCTATGTTGTAGCAACTCCTTTGAATTTTAATTATTGGCTGCATTTTACAAATGCTGTTAATCAAAAGGGCAGGAAATAATGACCCTGATTTCTCATGAACAGAAAAACTACCTGTCTCCTCAATTCACTGCATACTTCCTATAGAGGGTTTACATGCATTTTCTCATAGACCTCTGTACACATTTGCTGTTTCATTTTTGTATAATTTTATCAAGATCCTGTATGAAGGATGGATCAACTAAATCATTTTTTTCCTCATGGGAAGAGTCACACATACACACATCTGTCCATCTCAAACATGCAAATGGTTGGTAGCTAGAGAAATCTTTATGTGGCCTAAAACTTAACCTGTTAGTGTTATAATAGGGTTTGCAACATTGAGGACTGTATGAATTCCCTTCCTTGTGGTACGAAATGGTCATCTCTTCAGATGTACTTTCTGCAAGGGAATTTATTCACCATTTCCTTTCTAATAAGGCAATGCCATTCTTACCTCTTTATCCCTGTTTAAAATATTGCTCTGTTATTAATCACTGACCTGTACTATCTGCATTCCAAATACTTTTTCAAATGATATGATCTTACACTTGTGATGCTCAGTCTATACTAACATCCAATTGGAATGAACAATTATGGAGGACTGCTGGAAGCTCACTTATTCCTGTGGGACCTCTTTAGCCTTTGTGGTTTTTAAAGCTACCTGAGTTGTGCGTTTCCCTTATTCTTTCTCTTTCTGTTACCTGACAACAGTACAATCTCTAACTTTATGCTGTGTTGTTATGTATCATTGAAAGTTACTATGTGGTGGTAGGCTTCACGTGCCAAATATTCATGCTCCAAAATGATAAACAGATGGACAAACATATGCTTGCAGAAATATAGGTAATATAAAAATGACTTCTGTGACCATCGACTTACAATATTGGATAAACTACTCAATAAAACACTCAAAATCTTGCTGTGAACATTTTAGAAGTTAATCTCTCTGCAAATGCTTCCTGGGAGTTTCATCTAAATATAATAGCTAACCTGGAGAAGGAGCTACAGATTTTCCACAATTCATCCTCATCCACTTAGCTACTAAATAATATAATTTCTTTTCTTCAAGAGAAATGAAGTAGCTGCATTGTCCATTCATAATCCCATGTCTTTTCCACAAGGCCTATAGAGTCAAAGGTAACCAATTTGCAATCAAGGGTTGGACCCTATCGGCTTTTAAAGATTTTTAGAAAATGTCTTTTATGGAAAAGAGAAGCGACTCTATTATCAAACTCTTTCAATGTGAAATAAATCCCTTAGTAAAGTAAATTAATATGAGAACTTCCTATTAAATGCTAAGGAAATTATAAATTTAAGCAAATATCCATTATCTTGACATAAATTGTAAGTAGCATTGGGGAAGATAAATAGACATTGATAAGTTAAAATGAGTTATTAGAAAATTACAGACTGTGTACTTGTTACACAAACTATCCGAATGTAGAGTTCTGTGATCACTTAACTATACTGAGTCCTCACTGCTTATTTTAAGTGTAAAATTCTGTGGCCATCCCCTTGGTGTTTCTATCCAGACAGGATAATGTGTAAGTAGGGTACTATGGGGTAAGGAGTGTTCCAGTACTGTGTCCTCCAATCACCTCCAGGATGCCTCGGCACCTCTGACCTTGCAGCGGCGGGGCACCAGAAGTGCTAAGGCAGGTTTTGCTTTTCCTGGTTTTGTATTCCCTCAGGTATGGAGACAATACTCTACCTGTAGTGTATTAGGTTTTGTAGAAAGTTCTCATCATCTTAACCTTGATGAATGGAACTTAAAATGCTTGTTGGTTACGATCTCTTTTTATACTTGCAAAATGTATGCTCTTAAATATATACCTCAAAATGTAGGAGGATTTCATTTAATATTTGCAACCTAGAATGATTACTCCTTTGGATAAGTTCATTCAACCGAAGGAAACATTGGTAATGTGCATTTCACTTTAGAAAATTCTGTTTCTTTTATAATGAGACTTTTGGCTAATGAAATACCTCTGTTTTTCTGGTACATTTCCACAGTCACTTCTCTTTGGAGCATCATGCATGGCTGGTGCTCAATAAATAACTAAACCGACATTTTTCTGTAGCCACTAGAGTTTCTGGCAGATACAGCCTTGCTCCGTTATTCCATTTATGCACTAGAAAGGGCTTAGCGTTGCCACTAAATTATGTGCCAATGCATGCTCTTACACTGCCAAGCACACAGCTGTGGATTAATACATATTAACTGATAATGGATGCTAATTTCAATTTCTTTCTTGAGGTACATAAACAATGGCTATTTTTAGAACCAACTATGCTTGGGGCTATTAAGACTAGCACTGTGAGTAAAAATATATGGCTCTAATAAACATTCTTAACCCATTCAAAGTTGAGTTTCTCAAAATAAAATAGAATTATTTTCTTGAATAATCTTTGCAAATATACACATCATTCCCATATTATTTACAAGGAGAAACTTTATTCTCATTTTTCTTATTGTATATTCATTACTTCCATTTTTCACATCTTAATTACTATCATCCCCCTTCCAAACCTGGGCAGCATTTTCTGGTCCTTTTCTATTTGAAAATTTTCTTCTCCCATTGCCTGAGAACCAACCATTTTTAGTAGCTGTATTGGAAAATCATGGTACATGTATTAAGCTACAAATAACAGTGTATCCACCTGGGAAAAAGGTGCTGTTCTCTTAACATAAGAGAAATAAGACATCATGATGTTATTCAAAACATGATGAAATGTATGAACTGAGAAACACAAGACCTACTTGAAAAACAGTGGATAGACAATTAAGGATCATGGTGAACTAATGTTTGTTTATAACTTAAAGGGATATTTTAGATATTGGATGCTATACTGAAAGGCTTTGTGCTAATATCATTCTTTACCAGTTATTTAGGATGCAGTTTGCCTATGGTGAAGTATAATTATGATTAAAACTGTGAAGAAATTGTTTAAACATATAGTTAGCTTCCTCTGTAACAGCAAGTCTCCCAACAATGACACACAAAAGTGTTCTCTTTTAGTACCAAATGCAAAATATATTGATTTTCTCTAAAGCATGTCATTTGCCATTTTGCATTAAAGCACTTTAAAACCTTTTAACACCACGGAAGTTGAAACTAAAGTACTTTAAATGTACTTTCTGTGGCACAATTTCTTAAGAATATTTGATCTTAGGTATAGAATAATGACTGCATTTTATGCACACTTTCATGAATTAAGTTTTTCCTTCAATGCCTGTCATGGTTTCTAGGCATAATTGCAAAGTAGTCTTTTTATTCTTTCTTCTAATACAGAGTAAAGTATAAATTAAGATATTTTCTTTTAGATGTCAAATACTTAGCAATTTTATATACATTTTGGAGGAAATGGGCATAATTATTCCTTATCTACCTAGAAGAAAAAAGCAATTCATATAAATTATGAATGTGATAATTTAAATAACTCTGCTTTGCATATTTAATAGTAATGTAATTCCCTAATAAAACTGTATACTTCTGATAAATTTCTAAGAACTTGATAAAACAAAAGAAATGATACACATAAAATTTCATTTTATAATGTCAACATTATGTACATATGATAAATAAAGGATTCTAAAGTACAGTTAGAAATTGCAAGGTTTTTTTAGTCATGTAAAAATCCACATTTTGGCCATTCATACTCATTAAAAGTTAACATAATCATGGTAAAGTCAAAACTGATGTTATAAGTAGGGTGCTGTGCAAGTGTTCTTAGTGGGTGGTATTTATTAAGCCATTGCTGAAAGTACAAATTCCATGCAATAATGGTACCTATGCATGTGCAAATGAATGCTTGCATACCTCTCAGTTTCCTTGATGAAGTGCTTAGGAAGATAGTACTGCCAGTCTCTATGTATTTCATGACCTTCTTCTCTTCAGAGGTGACAATATGCCTATTGACAGCACATAGTTCTGATAAATTCTCCTTGTCCCACTATCTCATATTTCCAGATGATATGACACTTCTCCTACTCCATTCATTCATTAGTTCACTCCTTATTTCATTTTGATTATAGAGTGATGCCAGTTTCTAGATATGGATGGTGTTAATTAGGACAGCTAGAGATTGAAGTTAACAAGTTAAACCTTTATTCATGTCCATTAGCAGTGTAATTGAGCAAAAAAAAAAAAAAAAGGTGCTTTTGACTATTGTCCTCCAAGGACCAGCAGCAAGCAAATGTCAGGTGGACTTAGCCCGGATTGAGAGAATGGTCTGGCTACTGGGAAGACCATATGTAAGGAGGCTGCCTTTGGGGGCTGAGTGATAGTAGAAATACATGACAGAAGGGGAGGGTGAAGAATGACAATCATCGATTCAAAGCTGGGGAATTTGCCTCATTCAGAAAAACAAGAGTTGTGTGCATTGGTGCCTGGAACAAGGATACAGATATGCACATAAGTCCAGCTAGCCAGGAGCTCCTGACTTCAGTTTCTTCCTGAAAACTACCCTAAGCCTGGTGAGAGAACAGTAGCTTTCCTCTCTAGGTCTTGACAGGCAATTTACATATATATACATATACATGTATATGTAATGTATATTTTATTTATATATAAATATATATTTCTAAATATATTGTATGTTATATATTTAATATAATATATATTTATTTCAATATAATGTATGTATATATTTACCCTTGGTTAGACCAGTATGATCATTGATAGCATTTTGACCTCTAGAGTTCCTGCTCTTCAGGATGTTTCCTTTTTTTTTTCCAAATAAGCTGCTTACAAAATAAAATTGTATGCTGTTGTGATGAATTCTACAACTACTAATTCCTGAACATTTGTAACAGTTGTTTGTTTGCTAAAGTTTTATTGTTTATTTGTTCATTTGAAATACTGTGGAGTCTCTACTCTTCTGATTTTCCTGGTGTCTACATGAAGCCTTGGAAATGCAGTTTTGAATGTACTAAATCTAAGTCTTCGTTATAAATTTTAAAAATTCCTTATACTTACTCAATGGTGTCAAATCACTTCATTATGTGATCTAAAACTGAACTTTTAGCCAAAATGATTTCTCAGAGAACATCTTCATCAAGACCGTTCTGCACATTCCACAACATGACTAACTGATCTAGCAAAATCTAGAGACCACTGCCCGGCTACTCCTTACATGAGAGTGCCAGAATCTTACTATTCTGTATGTTACCTATAAAATTAAAAGAAAACCAAGTAAAGAATTATTTCACTCATATGTGTTGACTTCCGAGACCCTCAGCTACTAGCAAAGTCTGCATTCCCATTCCTATATGGTGTTTGAACCTCAAGCCAATAAAATGAGCCTAACATTTAATCAGGACTATTGGTATCCAAGGATATCTTATTCTATTCGAGTATCTCTACAACAATATTGTAGAGAAGGCGGTTGTTTGTAAATAACACTGAATTTATTTTTTCACAGGTCTAGTTTCATGGGATTCCAAGATCAAGATATCATCACCTTGATGTCTAGGGAGGGCTTGCCATGTACTTGATAGATAGCACCTTGGTTTGTCCTTATGTGGTCTACAGGATGAGTGTGCTCCTGTAGGTCTCATTTTCAAGGGCTTTGATCTCATACATGTAGGGAGAAAACCTCATGTCCTGACCACCGCACACAGAATATGTGTGTGTGTATCTAGATATATAGAAACATGGATATATATTTTTATATATATATATATATATGTATATACATATATATATATGTGTGGGTTGTGTGTGGGGGGGGTGGGTGTGTGTATATATGTATATATAATATATATGCTCGATCTAGCATATATAAATGTTATTGGGATAGGTAAGCAAATGACTAGTAATATTTAAAAATAATGGAGATATTGTTAGAGAATAGCTAAGAAAAGCTGATAGATACATGCTTGCAGTAAAACAGGACAGCACCTGAAGGTCAATAGATGGGAAGTAACAGGTCAGACATGCCCTTCTGTGATGGGCACCTTCTATGCCTACATTAGAAAAGAAGAATGCTTCGAATTATTAATGTGTAACCTAGGAGGACAAATTAAAACAACTAAAGTAAAATTCTGTTAAAAAATGGAAAATAAAATAATAAATAATTATGAAAAAACTCAAAGTCAAAACTGGTTCTTTACAAAGTTCATCAAAACTGGAAAGTTCTTAGACTATGAGTAAAAGGAGATGAGATGACTGAACTCCGTAACATACATGGAGGCATCGTTTCCAGTCTCATTAAAATAGTATAATGTACTATTGTGTGTACCTGTCTGCTCACAAATCAAGTAACTGAGATGCAAGGGGAAGATTGTGAAAAGGGCACAGATTCTCACAATGGACTAAAAAAGAAATAAAACATCTGAAAGTATGCACAACAGGCACAGGTACAAGTGTTAACTACAAGACTACAACAACATTGAAAATTCCCAGACGCTGGTTACCTGTCTGTTGAGCTTTACTAGATGTTCAAAAACTACTCCAGCACTATGTAATGACACTCAGTCAGTACATTGTTTGCTGTGCAAGTGTGAAGACCTGCGTTGATTCCCAGCTTCCTGACAACAGCAGGTATGACTTTGTGCATCTATAATCATAGTGCCTGGGAGGCAGGCAGGAGTTGGTTAGCCAACTTAACTATTTTGGTGAACTCCAGATTCAGTGAAAGATTCGTCTCACTGAATTGTCAAGAATAGTTGACAAAGATACCTGATGCCAACCTCTAGCCTCCCCATGCATGCCTGCAGAACTGCACATGTTCTTGCATATATGCAGCTTGTTCATGTCTTATGCACGTAAACACAGGAGTTCTTGAGTGCCATAGCAGTGCCATGTTGGAAGATAGTGTTTTACAACACTCTTACATTCTCTTCTGTGTCACTTTAAATTTATCAATAACAACCTTAAGAAAATTTTTTTTGAACAGAACTTTCTGTCTGATGGGTAGGCAAGGAGAACTTCTTCAAAGGCTGGTCTCCAGCAGCTCATCTTTCCCTTACTGTTCAACAGTAGCCAGTAGCTACCTAGACCTTGGTGTCAGCCTGGGTCCTGAGGCACTTGGTGCTGAAGAAAATATTCTGGAACTCTAGTGACCAGAATTTGCCAGTTCTCTTGCTGAGTTATTTCAGCCTTTTATCAACTCTTCTTTGCTTTCTCTTGACTACTTCTGCTTCCTCCTGCCTACAAGCCCTGAAACTATGCTGCTGAATCTTTTGTTGTCAGGTGGCTGACCTCTTACACAGTTCACTGAATGCTTCAGGATGACTCAGGGTACCTGCCTCTGTCTGGACTGTAATATATAGTCAGGGCATCAGCTACAGCACCTGCTGTGCCAGTCAGCATCTAAAGTACTAGTGGTGGCCAGCATCATTAGAGCTCAGTCCTTTGCTGCAGACAGATCCCAGCAGGCAGACAAGATCAGCAGCATGCAAGCTATTTACTGTAGGACATTTGGCTGTCAGGCAGTGGCTGTCTTCACTGCTCTTAGAAGCCAGACTCAGAGACTAAACCAAGTATCAAAGGCAAGCAGGCCTGCTTGGGTGCACAGGGACAGGTATCTGGTGCCTTTCAGCTCTCAGATAGTCACACTTCTTCAGCTGTTAAGCAATCAGAGACACCCCACCCCACCCCACCCAACAGAGCTAGTCCTGCTCTCCCTCTGTTCCACCTCTGTTCTCTGCAGCTTCTGCCTTTGTCTTCTGAGCTCAATATACATCACTGAAAATGTGTAAGCAAAGACTACCCAGGAGAAGCCTTTGATGTCTTGATGTTGCAATGCAGGAGAAACAACAGAGGTGCTCCTGAAACAGCACTTAGCCCCAGAGCATCTTGTGACACCTTCCTCTCCCACCCCTGGTGTGACTTTGAAGCAGTCACAGCTCAGCAGGAATCTTTCTGTCCCCAGGGCCTCCTGGTGGTTCCAGTCACATATTCCAGGAGCTCACAAGCCTTACACCTGATCCCTACTTGTAATGTAATCAATGTGTCAAGGAGCTCGCTTTGTTTTCCTGATTCTATGTTATTCCTCCAGGAGCAAAACAAAGGAACAACAAAAACAACAGTCTCTTGCCTTTCTTCCTTATTTTCTTCTCTAAATATTAGTGTTTCTCTAAGCTCTCTCCAAGGCTCCCTTCTTTACTCCTTTCTGTTTGTGTTACATAAGTTAAGTTGTCCTTCTACCTAGGAACAGGGCATATATTACTAAACACCTACATTTCTCAATGTGCATGGCTACTAGGACTCCCAGATTTCTGTTTTCAGTGCAACCATATTTGAAAATAATTCAAAATGCCCTCAACTGCTTAGTTCTATAATCAGTTATTTTGCTAACAGTAAATTACTTTTTCATGTCTGCTCTGAATATATTTTATTATGTTTATATTGTTCAACAAGGAAACATAATTGTGAAGGCCTCTACTTACTAGATCACCCCAAACTTGTAGTTGGCCATGTCTTATTGCCAACACCTTTGCATATCTCTTCCTGTATCCCCCATCCTACATTGGGCACTGTTTGCACACTTGTTATTGCTCATCAAGGTACACTAAACATTTTGTATTGGGCTCTAACATTTTCAGGACCTCAAATTCTACAGCATATTATTCAAACTTTTTCCATTTAGAATTTTTTTTTTTAAATATCACTCCCTTTTCCTTGCTCAATAAGAAAATGAAAGGAAGGAAGGAAGAGTGGATCTCATAGTTTCCCCTTAGTCAAAACAATTCTCTCTTTGGCTCCTCCCAGGCCATAATCTGTACTCATTTCATAGCAACGATCACATTTGGTCTAATTACGTAGCATTTTATATGTAAGACTCCATTCCTCAGTGAAGTTGTAAGTTTCTGGAAATGTTTAGAAATGCAAGTTCCATTTTTATTCTACATTTCCTAAGTTGAGGAGGATAAGTAATTGTTTCATGTTCCACCTTTGAATTTATAGAAATACATATACTGAGTAAAACTTAGTTTATGGCAATATAGTGTTCTGCACTTTAATAGCTAATCCTAAAACATTCTCTTTCATTTCCTAACTTTTCTTTTTGTTATTGTCATTAAGACTCATGTATTAATTTTGATATTGGGTGTCCCTCATGAGCCCAGGCTGATCTCCACCTTGAGATCCTCCAGCTTCAGCTTCTGCTTTCCAGATGCTGGACCATATACCTGCACCACAGTGCTCTACACAAAGTCTGTTTTTAAAAGAAGTGTAACAAATACTTCACCCAAATGCTGTGAAATTAAACTATTCTACTGTATTCAAATTAATTTCTTCTCTTCTTCATCAATACTCTCTGGAGATGATGAGGTCAATATTTTAGTATTGTCATTTCAGCTCTACTGACACAGAAATAATATTTTTGCACCTTCTCTGTTCACAGGCCTGCTGTGGCTATCACTCTGTATGCTGTGAATGTGTTGCTCTGATTGGTTAATAAATAAAGTGCTGATTGGCCAGTAGCCAGGCAGGAAGTATAGGCGGGACGAAGAGAGAGGAGAATTCTGGGAACAGGAAGGCGGAGTCAGGAGTCGCAGCCAGACACAGAGGAAGCAAGATGTAAAAGTACCAGTAAGCTACAAGCCACGTCGCAAATTAGAGATGAATAGAAATGGGTTAATTTAAGATATAAGAACTAGGTAGCAAAAAGCCTGCCTTGGCCATACAGTTTATAAGTAATATAAGTCTCTGTGTGTTTACTTGGGTCTGCGTGGCTGCAGGAGCCAGGTGGACACAGGGAAACTCCAGCTACCCAGGCCCCTATTTCTCCTGCTTTGTTTTAATGCTAACAAATGAAAATTAGATTGCCAAAGCTTGTCTTGGTGCTGTGTTCCCAAAGCATGGAAGAGTAGATCTATGAATTTCTACTCACTAGTAAGGGATCCACCTTCAAAACAGGACTAGGTTAAACGTTAAAAGAGTTCAAGCTTTACCAAGTCTGGAGTTTGGAAGGGCCAGGAATCATGGCCGCCGCATAGCCGTGTCACATAGAAGGAGAAAGGCAGAGGTCCAGCAGAGACTGCAATCGAGGGATGCTTCCCAGCTGGTGCTGCTGAAGAACACTGTCCTCTCAGGCAGCCAGAGCCAGACCCTGTGCCCGTAGTGAAGGGAGGAAATGAGTGATCTTCCTTTTCTGAGAAGGGATAGATCACTACCGGAATTCATGTGTAAATGTGACATTTTTTAAAAGGGTTATTTCACATGAATATTGATGAACAGCTTATATTTATTCATTAGCCACGAGAAAAAAAATGGAAAATTAGAAGTCTCAAATAGGGTGTTCTTGGGTACTATAAGCTCAGAGGATAAACTGGCTAATGTACAAGTATGAATGTCAATCATTATTTTCACTTAACTGTGAATTATGCTTTGGCTTACTTTGTTAAAAAGTCTCAAAAATGTTTTTTTTTTCCTTAATGTGGCACTGGATTCATGATAAGCAGTTATTTTTGTTATTAATAATGTTTTATTGCTTTTCAAGTCAAGTAAAATGTGGGAATTGGAGATCATTTTCCATGTAATAATTTGATAGTTTTTCTAAAATTTAAAATGTGATAATATTGATCACAAGATACTAGGATAAAGAAATTGTTCAGTGACTTCAAAATAGTTGACATACATTTGAAGATATTTAATATATTGAAACTACAGTTGCGTTCACTATTTTACATATTAAAAAAAACCTCAATTATCAAGAATATTAAATGATGTTTTAATATGAAAGACACTGTTGAGTTAGATTGGTTTAATTTTTATGTGTAACTTATTTCCTTAAGGAAAAGATGAAAAAAAAAAAAGTATGTCCATGAAACAGTTCGCCTTCCATGATAGGATAAATGTCAATTGCTGTTTTGGAAAACTGAATAAATAAGAAAGCCGAGAAAGAGTCATATTGAAAGAACTTTCATATAGACTATTTTCAGAGTATATCTTTAAATAAATTTCCAAAAGTGAAGCACATCAATAAATATGTAGCTAATTACATAATTATTTCTGACATTTTAAATTTCAAACACTCCTTCATTGTAAAAGGAAGTCCTCTGAACCATTCCTCAGTATTGGCTCCAAAAGCTCCAGCTAATGGAAGAGCTTTGGCTATGATCAGCTACAAGCATAGAGATCAATTTTTGTTAGTGAGAGCACATCCAATGGTGTACACTTATTGATTTTAGAACAGTTGTAAGAATTGTCTTTTCACCTGAGTTTACCCTAGGAGACCGATGAGTTTATTGGACTTACACACTCACCATGCATAAGGGGTTACTGACAGGAGTGTGGGTACCCCAAAGCAGTAACACGTGAAAGTCTTCACTCAGGATAACAGCTTTCCCATAGCTCTCAAGTGGACCCCCTACCATTCTCTATCTTCTCCATACAATGTACTTTAGCTTCTCCCCAAGACCATGAGGCCACATGTGATTAGGGCAGACTTGAATACCACTGAGTAGGAGGAAGGCTGGATCCTCAGGCAATTGCCCATTTACCCTCCGTACCCCTTTTCTGAAGGAGCATCGACAGTTAACAAAACTAGTGTAAGCAGGAACAACTAACTGACCTTACGAAGACGGCAGTTGTTGGGCTGAAGACAGTGCTGTGCAACACCCCCTTAATGAAGGAAAACTGAATTGAAACTACATATACAGGATCATGTAATAAGCACATGTAATAGATGATGCTAAGAAGTAGCATATACATAGGAGAGCAACATTGAATTGATAGTTACAACATGCAGCAAGACTCGATTAAGGAATGCTTGTTGAAACTATGATGCTGGAGTTACTATTGAAATATCTTTTCAGTTTTGAAGGTCCTTGGATTTGTTGGAGATGTTTTTATTTTAATAATCTGAAGAGAAAGAGCATTTAGACATTTTTAGGCCTGTATAATCCTCTCACTTTTTTTCTATGTAAGTGACATATTTGGTTATTTGAATAAATAGTATTTTCATCTTACTATTGATCTTGGCTCTCTTTTAGAAAGTAGTATTCTTTTAAAAGCACTCCTGAATTACAGATCTGAAGTAGTTTCAATTGTTTTTTGTGTACATAAGTGCAAATGTATACTTATGTATGTATAAGTGTACGCCTCATTACTTCTTAATGGTAAAGTTTAAAAGCCAATAATCATTAGTTATACTTGATAGAAATTGCACTTTTACTCTCCCTTAATTCAGACATTCTGTTGGTTTTGTTTTCTAGTTCAATTTTGTGGGGAAATTGCTTGGACCAAGAGGAAACTCCCTGAAGAGGCTACAGGAAGAAGCAGGTGCTAAGATGTCTATCCTGGGCAAAGGATCCATGCGAGATAAAGCAAAGGTACAGAGCTTTGAAGTTGCTTCTTAACACACTGAGGAGGCTCCCGAAATACTGGGGGAGCTGTTTACAGTACACAGAGATGACTTTCTCCATTCCCTGTGCCTTTTGCTTTCTAGGACCACACTGCTACCCATTCTGATGTCTCTCTCTTCTTCAGTTGTTGTCTCTGCCTCCTCCTCAGGACATACTTCCTGTATTGCCTTCTGTAGTTCTCTCTGTAGGCTGTTGTCATGTTGCTGCCTCTGTGAGATGTTTCTATAGATTAGTACTCAGGGTTTCTAATTCCCTAGTTGGACACTTTTCCTTCTATCCACTAGTCCCATCCGTTCTCTCATTTTATTCTCTCCTCTAGTTCACTTTGATCCACTTAACTAACACATTTATCTGAAAACATAATAAAATCCTGCCTATGTCTTAAAAGATTTCAGTGATGTTACCACACAATTCCTGAGTTGAAGACAAGGAATAAGCTAAGAAACATCAAGTTTGGAGTTTGTAATTTTTTTTTATTTCACATCTGAGCAACTTAACTTCCCATTTCATAAAGTGCTATCATCTTTCCAGTGTTTGAATTCAGTATTTACAGAGATGTATTCATAAGGAATCCTGAAAAATTATTTTGTAAGCAGTGGGATGTGCACAGTTGCACTGTTTGACCAGACTATGTTTTTATCATTTCATATATTACACTATAATGGGAAATGACCATGAGAATGCTTGGAAAATCGTGTATAGGTTTTATCTTTAAACTATTAAGGAAAGATCTTAAATGAATGATTTTAAAATGAAAAAAGTATCACTAAACTGATCAATAATTTATTATTCATAAATTATTTTGTAATTTTTGTAGTAAGTAGTTAGATATTGAGTAAGTCACCTAAATGGACACTTTTTACAATGGTGTACTAGTCATGTCTCTAAATTACAAAATTAATGATTTTACTGATCTTTAATTTTGGATACTCATGATTGTGTAAAATTTCAGAAATGAATAAATTATTGCCAGCCCTTCCCATTCTTGTCACTCTGACTGCATTTAGAAGAAACCAGATAAACATTTGAGAGGAGGGTAGCTACAAAATAATCACTTGCCCCTTGTCACATCCAATTTTCATTTTCTTCAAAAACAAGATGAAGTTGACACATTTCAATTCATTTTCAAATATTCTTTAATATTGAATATTTAGTTATTTAATATAGAACATAATATGTGAATTTGCTATTTTCCCCAACTGTGTCAAATTCTTATAATATAAACTGTGTACTTTTCAAAATTAAGGATTAGATTAAGCATCATATATCCCTTGGAAAGTTTCCTGAACTCTGTAGTATCTTGACATCTCTTTTACACTCACAACTTGGTTGGGTGATTTATTTGTATATCTCATTGAAGTCTTAACTCTTCCAGGATGGAAATGGCCTAATTAGCCTTTGTGCATTAGGGACCTCCATGTTATTTCTTCCTGCCTTTTAAAATAGATAGATGCCTATTTTTCATCTCTATATATTTGGGCATTTTTTGTTCATGAAGAAGTACAATGGATAATGTTAGGTACCAGCAAAATTCTCTGAAAATGCAATAGGAAACATATTTGCTTCCATTAAATTTTCATTTGGTTTAACTTACTAAAGTCACTTATTACTTAACATTCTGTTTCTAATTAATTTTTTGGTGACTCAACATAGTTGGCTTTGCTTGTAATGTTTTCAGTTTTCATTACAAAATTAAATTAAAAATAAAAAAACCAAAGGGCTTAATAATAATATTGCATCATACAACACATTTTGTCAAATCTAGGCCTTAACCTTCAGTGTAATAGACACACTAATAAAACACAACCACAGACATGGATTTGAAAACTTTTATTTTCAGTAAATATTTGATTAAAATCAAGATAAATTCTCAAAAAGTTATTGAAGACTCTGTTACTATTTTGCCTTCTTGTAACATGACCTGATTTCATTTGATTTTTTAAAATGTGTAAGTAAAACTCATCTACTTTTCCAATGACTGTATATAGCTGTATGTATACATTTTACAGGCTTAAATACATGCATTAATTTCAATAATATTTATTAAACACATTATGGTCAACTTATAAATTAAAAAAATGTTTTCCCTTATAATTTATATTCTGATGAAAGGGCAAACAATGTATAAGTGAATGCATTTTGAACTGCAATACTTTGAAACTTTTAAGAATTAAGATAAAACAGGAAAAGAGAAGAAACTAGTAATAGTTAAAATAGTATTTTGACATATGGATCAAGATGATTGCTGGAGAACAGAGAACCAATCATGAAACATGTAGAACTGAGAAAGAGAAGACCAAGAAAGGGGGAATGTGTACCTTCATCTTTAACCTTCTAATAACTGTAGTGGCGAGTGTAACTGTAGCGTTGTTTGCTAACCACAGTTTAGTGAATTTATTCTGCGTTGGGTACAATCAGATTGTTAGCCTACAGACATTGTAAAACTTACTGCAAACTGCTTTGCACTTGTGTCTCTGTGTTCCTCACAGTACACCAGTCTCTGCGGATGTGTGTTCCTCCTCATTAGATGACTCCCAGGGCCTGTGATTGGTTTTTAGGTTTCCTTCTTCCCTTCACTTACTTTATTATCTACATGTTTCTGAACATAAGCGTGATTGTTGACTGTCTAGTCCCCTTTGCTATAAAGTTTAGAGATTTTGTAAACTGAGATGTAGTGTGTGTGCATGTGCACAATGTGTGTGCAACTAACTCTGTGTGTGTGTGTGTGTGTGTGTGTGTGTGTGTGTGTGTGTGTGTGTGTGTTGAAGGGGGTGTTTGTGTATGCAGGTGCACAGATAAACAAAGGTCAACCAGACTTTAGTCAACTTACTTTTGACTCTTGTTCAATTAGGCTTCATTATATATTTCAAAATCAGCATTGCTTTGATGCTATTGTCACTAAGGAACAGCATTCAACTACAAATCTGTTTTTCCACATTGTTTTGGATTGATTTTGATGACCAAGAGCAACTTTCGTGAGTAAAGAGTTTATTTTGCTTCACATCGCTTAGTTCCAAAGCACTGTTCTTCATTAAAGCAAGTCTAGACAGGAACTCAAATAGGACAGGAACAGAAGGCAGGAGCTGATGTGGAGGCCGTAGAGGAGAGCTGCTTGATGGCTTGTACCTCTTGCTTGCTTAACCTACTTTCTTATAGTACTCAAGACAGGAACCTGGAGGCAGGAACTGAAGCAGAACGCATAGAGGAACACTGCTTACTCGCTTGTTTTCCATGGCTTGCCCAGTTTGCTTTCTTTTATGAGTTATGACTCCCTGCCCTGGAGCGGCACCGCCCACAGTGAGCTGGACCCTCCTGCCCCGCATCAATCACTAATCAAGAAAATGCTTTCCCACAGATCAGTCTGGTAGGGACATTTTCTCAATTGAAGTTCCCTCTTCTGCCATGATTTTAACTTGTGTCAAGTTAACCAAAAATGAACCAGTACACAATTGTTTTTTTTTTAATTAAAAGAATAACTGAAGTATAATAGAACACCTCTTTTGTACTTACAGACAGAGCTTTTTATTCAGTATCCTTTCTATGCTTGTCCTATATGGTGATTTCACTGAATATTATTCAAATAAACCAGCTATTTCACCTTTGTACAGAAATTGTCATGCAGACTGTATTTCTGCATTAAATATGCTGTTGATAGAATGCTCAATGTATATCTTAAACTTGAATGTCATTTTAAGATAAAATGAGATATTTAATTATCTAAATCAACGAAGAAGTGAATAAGTCACAAATATTTATTCTATTATAGCTATGTTCTCAAGGGTAAATTCAAGATTGCATTTTATAAAATATTAAAAACCATCCCAGCTTTTACAAAGCTTGTTACTTAATTATACAACCTGACCTGTTTACTATTTTCCTTAAAAACAATAAAGAAAGGGTTGTTTGGATAGCAGAAAGATAGAATGGCAAATTTTCTTAGATTTGTTTACAGAGATTATGCAGTACCTTTAACCCTTTTGTTTCAAAAGTTATATTTTAAGATTTATTCCAGAATCATTATAAAGTTAATTGTGTAATATAGCACACAGTTCTAAAAGTATGTCAGAAGGTTCAACAAGTTGGATATTTTAGTTTTATTTTGTTGTTAGTGGTGATGAGGAAAATGCTACTTTGTATATCATTAAATTTTAACCAATAACCTTTAAGCAAAGAAAGAAAACAAGCAAACAACAAAACAAATCGAAAATAAAACGTGAAGACCCAGGCTAGTATCCGTAGCATGAACCCCTTTCTAGCCACGACTTTTTCCCCCACAGTGTTCAGATCCCAGAATATCTGAAGTATATCCTATATAGAAACAATATTGGAGGCATTCGGGGACAAACAGAACACTGGAAATGACTAGGACAGTTGTATTCTTGGGGAAACCCAAGAAATAAAATCAGTAGTATTATTAGCTTTATATCAAAACACCTCAAGAAAATTAGCTGACAGTTTAGAACATTCTTGATAGTTAAAGTTGTTCATAAACCATATGGGCAGTTCTGGGCAACCACACAGCTGCAGGTTTAACTAGCAGTTGCTTGCAGAGTCTTTGGGGTCACTTACTGCAGTGTAATAGGCTGCTATTTTTTAGTGGAACGGAGGGTGAAATTGGTGAAGGGGAACTGAGGGACAGTGGTTGTATGAGCTCATCTTTGGACAGTGTGCAACATGGTCAGAGAGGTTAGAGAACATGGTTAGAGTGTTTAAGTTGGCCACCACAGTGGGTACACACACCCAGAGAAGACTACAAAAACCGTAGCCCATAGGAGTACCTTTCTTGTGGGACTACCTGTTGTCCTTAGATGAAAATTGCAAACGGCCATTGCAAAGGAATGACATTGTAATGAAAATCATTTTTTGGCATTTCTAATAAGAAGGTTGGTAAAACTTTGGGAATATATTCTTACAACATGCTAGAGTATATGCTGAAAGAAAAGGGCTTTGGGATGAGTTTTACATGAAAATATAGTAATTCTCAAGGCAAACTTTAATTCTTTGATATGCTAATAACATTAGTGTTTTCTGTTCAATAATACATTTTTCTGTACTTGATGATGGCTTCTTTAGTAAATCCTTTCTGATTTCATGGCAAGACTAGTTTTCATCAACAATAAAATCAGCTAAAAACCTTCAAAGAGAAGTGGCGGCTGCCTGGTGGGCAATGCTGGAGTAAACCCCACCCCGTTATCCTGGGCTCTGCTTGACATCAATCAGGCTCAAGGTTTCTCAGATCCTGAAGCGGCAAAGCCATACTCATTGATTGTCAGACATGCTGTGGTTAGTTACATAGACACTTGTTTGAGTCCTTTAATGTATGTAACAATTTGTAACCCTACAGACTCAAGAACTCAGATACCCCAGCTTCTACCTTAGCTATGGCTGCATAGTGGGTAGGAAATCAACAATATTTCTTTCTTCAGTTTCCTTCTATAGACAAGCATCCCTTGCTCATTACGACTTCCAGCAGAGATGTGGAATATGCCTTTTTATTGGATTACACATCTTCTGGGTTTATGAATGGCAAGAAAATATTATAAATTATAGATGGCTCCATTTTTATTCTCAATTTCTTCATTGAATTCTTCTATATCTCTATCTCCACTCTAAAGAGTTAAAGTGGCAGCTTGGCAGGTCCCACCTGAGCAGCAGTACATAGAGTACGAGGCGCTGAATTATGAACACATATTTTATGAGGACAAAATGAAATATGTCTTTCAGTGTTGAACCAATATATTATTTCAAAATATGATATATTTAGACTCTAGTGATCAAATAATTACAGGGATTAGGTTTTAGTTGAAGCTAAAATATATCATCATATTTGAGAAATATGATTTTCCTATTAGTGTCTTTTCTTTTTATGTATGAGCAATTTGTCATTCACTGTAGTATACCATGACCTTAAAATGAAAAAGAAAAAAAAAACCATAAATCTATCCAGCCTTAGTTTTTTTTTTAACAAGCTTCAATGAGAAAATAAATATGAGGTATCCCTTTTTTATGTAGTGAGTTGAGAACATTTTATGTTAAATTACCAAGTGCCTGTATTTTGATTTTATTAAAAGCTGGAACAATTCTGTTTAATTATTATAACCATGACTGTGTTGTTTAATTTTTCTGTGGCAACAAAAACAAATATCCACTCCCCTGAGACATGGTACCCAAGGCAAATCCAAGAAAGATTGGGGGTCACTGATTCCCCCAAGTCTCACTAGTGAACCATGAAGGGTTGGGAGTCATTGATTCCACCCGAGTCTCACTAGTGAACCAGGGAGGGTTGGG